>CABHPP010131369.1:35446-52748 GCA_902168425.1 Peromyscus attwateri | reverse complement strand
TGGGAGAAGTGGAGGGAGGGGAAACTGTGGCCGGGATGTATGTTATGAGAAGAGAATCTATTAAAAAAGGAAGCCGCAGTGTGCAGGTGCTATACTTTTGAGAATCCTCTTAAATATTCTGATTGTCCACATGAACCTCACTTCCAGCTGGTTTGAAAATCTCAACAATGGTTGAATGGGGAGATGGGGTGATGGCTCAGTCTGTAACATACCTGCCAAGCAAGTATGAGGATCCGAGTTCAATACCCACTCTCACATTAAAAAAAAAAAAAAAAAATCCAGACGCAGTGGTTTGTATTGTAATTCCAATGAAAAGGAGGTGGGGGGTGGGTCAGGATGCCTGGGGTTTGTTGGGCAGCCAGCCTAGCCAAGCTGGTAAGCTCCAGGTTCAATGAGATCTTGTTCAAATAATGATAATAATAATAATAATAATAATAATAATAATAATAGATGGAGGCTGGAGAGATGATTCAGCAATTAAGAGCATTATTAGATAGATGCTCTTCAGGAGGACCAGTGTTCAATTCCCAGTATCCACATGGAGGCTCAAAACTGTCTCTAACTCTAATTCTAGGGGATCCGATGCCCTCTTCCGGCCTCCGTGGGCACCAGGCATATATGCAGTGCACAAATACAGACAAAACACCTACCCACATAAATAAAATAGCAACAAAAAATAAGATGGAGAGCGACTGTAGACCTCTGATTCACATGTAGGCATACTTGTTCACCCCCACACACATGTGCATGTACACACATGAATCAAACATGGACACACACACTGTTGTATGTGCTATTTTCTGAGGCTACCTGCTTGTAGTTGGCCTCAAGCATTACTCAACATGGCAAATTACCTAATTCATCAGATTCAGCTAAGAGTACGTGACTTCTGCCCTTCCTCCCTATAATGTCTCTCCTCAAACACTGACTTGGCATCGAGAGGACATATTGTGACTTTCAAGGTGACCCTGAAAGCAAGACTCAAAGAAGGTAACAACATGGGCCAAGCAGGACACTGAGGTGGACACTTGGGACAGGGACACTGGGAATTATCATCCATCCAGGACAGATGGACTGTTACCGTTACAGTAACACTGTGACCCAGGATAGGAGCCGAGGGATGTAGCCTGAGATTCCTAGGCGACAAAGGTACCTTAGTGGGGTGGTGACTGAGGTTAAACCTACTACTATTGGTGAAGCCCAGGTTAAAAAAATGGGATGGAATCTCTCAGGGCTACGGGGATGGCTTAGGGTAAAAGGCCTGCTGTACATGCCTGGAGACTTGAATTCACTAAAAGTCAAAACCACCAGGAAAGGCACCAGAAAATCTTTGGGGAGCATTGTAGTGGGTAGCTGTTCTAGCTTTGACCTTGAAGCACCGCCCCTAGGGAGGTAGCAGGTAACTGTTACATCTGCCTATGACCTTGAAGTACATGCCTCTGGGACATGGCCGCTGGAACCCTTAAGGCCTGGGATGCAAGTATGAAGCTCCCTCTTCACCTACTCATGGTATCGGAAGCTGAGATCTTACACCAGGCAAATCAGCGTGGGACATAGCTCAGCTTTCCCGGACCCTACGGTCAATCTCCCATAGTAGTGAGCTAACCCCCAAATAAATTCCTTTGCTCATTAAAAAGACTCCGTGGACTTCTCACATTAGAGCATCATTTCCTCTTCATCAGAGATGACAGATGCCTAGTCACCTGCTTTGGGTGTGTGCTACAGAGACTCATCTGCTGGAACCACAGGCTCCAGGATGGTGGCAGGGCCTTTAAGAAGTGAGACGGAGTGGAAGCTAATTAGGTCCTAAGGGGCATCATGCTCAGCAGATACTAATGTAGTTCCCATAGGACCTGGTTATTTCCCAGGACAAGGGGTTGTTATGAAGAACAAATTTAGCCCTTAATCGCTCCCTGCCTGCCTTGCCATGTGATTCCCACCCCCACCCTGGCTGCATACAGCTGACTTTCTTTTATTATAACAGAAAAGAGACTCACAGGGTATGTGTGTATAGGAGACTGGAGTGGGCACCTGTGCAGTGGTAACATAAACCCCAGAAGATGAGTTTTAGTGTAGGGATGTCATCATTGGAGACCCTCAGGATATACAACAGCTGGGCAGACCCCAGTGCCAAAGTGCAACTTTATTTTAGTGTTTGGCAACTTCCAAACAAGACCAGGTCTTAGCCACAAGTTCTATGGCTGGTGATGGGAGCCCTGTGCTTGTCCTACCCTAGTGGCTTTGCAGAACAGTGAGAAATTTCCCATCGAAATGAAGGCATGTGTGAGGATGGGTATGACGCGCAGTTGAGACTCTAAAACCAGACAGAAAACTGCACAGATAAGCTACTATGGGCTAGAAACAAAATGTAGTGTCTCAGGACTCAGGAGACGGCTCCGGTGGTAAACGGCCTACTGTGCCAGCCTAGACAGCTGAGCACAGTGCTTCTAACCCTAGGCAGGAACAGAGGGCTCCTAGAGCTTTGTGGCAAGTCAGCCTAGCTAGCCGGTGCGCTTCAGGTACAGTGACAGGCCCTGTCTCAAAAGGTAAAGTGTCTCCCAGAGGATCCAAGTTTGGTTTCCAGCACCTACACTGGGCAACTCACAACCTCCTGTTACTCCAGCGCCCGGGGGATCTGATGCTCCCCTCTGGCCTCCACAAACACCCTACAAACGCAGACACAATACACATTAAAATAGAGATTTATCGAGGAAGATATCAACTTCTGGCCTCTGCACAGCACACGCCTGCACCCACCACACACACACACACACACACACACACACACACACACACACACCCCACACAGCCTCTTCTATGGCTCACTGCTTACACAACACGCAATGCTCATCTTCAATTGATGCAACTCAGTAATTTTTATTGCAACTGGAAGACGATACATCACAGAAACTTTATGGTAGGTCTGGGGAAGTGTTATTTACAATAAATGATGAAGTAGTTTGTCTTTGGCAATATGATTACACATGAAGAACGCAAAATGCTGTATGGATCCCTCCCAAGCAACACCAAGTCCCCCGAGCTCGGCTGATGGCGCCATCTCCACACCGCTGCTGTAGGCCAATGCAAGCACCACCGAACATCACTTCCTTTCTCCCTTATGATTCTCCCCTTCTGTTCATGATATTGGCAGTTTCATACAGAAATACAGAAAAAAAAAAATTGGCTTCTGAAGAAATTATTACTCTTGTAAATTAATTTGGCCTTGTAGATCTGTTGGCTTGGAAAGGTCGAGTGACCCTAAGATTCAGCCACAAACCTCTCGGTCTTCTCTCACTGCTTTATCACTGTGGTTTTGTTTTCTGTAAAATTAAAACAAAACTCAGAAATGTTACAGAATCAGAGCACTAAGAAATGTCCATGTAGCTGTTTCCCGGACACACACAGATACTTTTCCACCCCCATGTTCACCATGGCAGTACCGGCAGTGAGGACAATGGTGTGGGACCGGCTGAGCCAGCTATGGCCTTGGATGGCTTCAACACAGAGACTCAGGAAATGGTGAATGCATCCACAACAGAAAGTGTGCTGTTTCCTCGAACACAGGGGGAAATAGGGGGACATCAGGTATGAAAAGATAAAATACAATTTCTAGGTTTGACAGGATCACCATATCGAAGTCTTCTGAGAATCCAATATGGAGCATCGATTATTTGCAAAAGGGCAGAGAAGACACGTTCTCCGCTTTTGCAAATGAAACACAGTGGAGAAACACTGCTGTACAGATCTCAACCAAGAGTCTTGATTCCAACACTAACAAGATAGGAAGGGTACTTGTGAGCATCCCACAGCAAATCAGAAATGACCATTCCACAGCGGTCTGATTCCAGAAGCTCGGCAGCACGAGGCAGCACCATAGACATCCATTTCGGCCATGGAAAGGTGGATCGCTTTTTTAAAGTGGTGTTTTCCTTCCTTAATTTTTGGTCAGTGAAGCCAGCACTTGTCTGCTGGAGGGCGGAAGGGAGACCGAGTCACACCCATGATTCATGATAAAGCAACCGAGTGGACAAGTCTGTGCTTAATTCAAGAAGAGCCAGCAGGGAGAGGACGTTGGGAGTTAGCCACCATGGCTGGCGCGCTCTCAAACGAAGATGGGTTAACAGATGAATTCACAAAGGTGGGCAGGTCTATACAGAACACTGAATGCCGTGTGTAACTCCTCATGACATCCCAAGAAACAGGAACACCACACAATGTATATACTTTGATTTACACATTCCATTACAAAGGAAAAAAAATTAAAAAAAAAAAAAGACACCATTACAATTCTGTAACTGTGTTAACTGCAATAGAAACCGAAGTCTAGTCTGACAGGTAACTAAAAAGGGTTTATCACGTAGGTTATATAGCAAAAGTGTTGATGTATATTATATATAGTAGTATAAATAATAAAAAAGTATTATTTAAATTAGATCACAGTGCTGCATCATGTGCCTAACAGTGTTTGATATAGTACTGGTGGGCTGGGATCTACAACACGAAGGACTGAACTGTCAACACTGGCAAGTCACAATCAAGAGGGGACGTAGGTTCCAATGTTTTCTTTTGGTGGCAAATAGTAATAATAATAATAATAATAATAATAATAATAATAAAACAAAGCTTCTGAAGATGAAAGAAGAGGACTTCTCTATAGAAACAAAGGAATCAATTGCAACATCTGGGCAGCTGTGATCCACCACAAAGAAATGAGTCCCAACCTGAACAAGGTTTGAAATGGGAAGAGAAATCACACTAAATTCAGTCTAATCCTATATATGGGTAAACCTCCCGTGCAGGTCACTTGTTCCTAACTCTGGCATCATGTCGTAGCCTCCCCCGCCACCCCGAGAGGCTGGAGGTCCCAGAGTGGCACCACTGAAACCCAAATTGGTGGCTTGGGGTGCTGAGCATGGGCCTGCTGTGTTGGACTCTGAGGCTGGGCACCACTGAGTGCAATACTCCTTCTAGAATGTTCCGTGGTAGGAACCGCTCTGAACAGAAAGCACTAGACATGCCGAAGGACGCGACAAGGAAAAAAAAAAAATCCATTCTTGGGAAAGAGTATCAACCCATTCCTCCTTAAAGACCCAGCCAAGAATGGAGACCTGCTTCAGGTGTCCTGACCACGGTTTCCTTACACATGCAGGTTTGGTTCAGCTTTAATTTCAGAGAGCCAGCTTTATCAAAAGAACTCTTTGAAAAATATACTGACTGGAGAGAGGAGGGAAGTAGGAGCTTATGATATTATCAGAAAGAAAAATCTAGGATGCGAACCCTTTCCACAAAGTCCTGGAGAAAGACGACAACCCAGAGGAGGATAAAATGTCTACTTCACCTAAGAAAAGAAAGCCACGGTCTCTCCTCTTAAATATGTCTGAGGGCCAACAGCCAGTGGTCGCAACACCACGGTGCTGATGTGTTTGTTCACTGCTGTTTCCAAAGCATCTGTAAATATTGCTAAGAGTTCCCCGTCTCCCCCTCCCCCCCTGCCCCATGTGAGTACATGAGATCCTGGAACGACACATGAACCACAAAGAAGAACACCACACCCCTTTAACGATGCTCAGGCGATCTGTCAGACTAATGGATACACAGGCTAGTTTGAAAGCTAAAAGAACACCTGACGTTTGGGAAGAAAGTCCAAGACTAAAGTGAATTATTACACTTAAGCAAAATATTCTTTCACAAATAGGCTTGTGCTTAAATTCTCTACTGCTCTTGGGGGAGGGGAAAGAGAGGGTGCCTCCTGCCCCTTGGCTTGTTAAGGACACGGACAGCCTCATTCGGCAGACTTCGCTACAAACATCCACATACACATTGATAACTTTGTTTTCGCCTCAACAGTCAAAATACAGAGTTAAACACAATTGAGCCATTGTTTTGGTTATGCATAATGTATATGCCTCCCAAAACAGAAGGAAAATAGAAAAAGTACCCTTACTAAAGTTTCCCCAACAAGTCTTCCAGAAAATTCCAACAAAGGCGCCAAGGGAGGCTCAGGAAAATAACACTTAGAAAGCTGCCCGATGAGGTATTTATGCAAAAAGAGTGGTTCTGGGGTTCAGAACACACTTGTATAAGATAGTTTTCTAGATCTCCGCGAGATCAGAAAAGTAAATCACACACACACTGCATCTTGTTATCTCTGAAAGAGGCCTCTGCCCCTTCGGGAAAAGAAAACGAGGGGAGACAGCCCACGTGGGGGGTTTTCACTGGAAGAAGTCCCCTGCCAGAAACAGTGCCGAGCGAGCGAGCGAGCGAGCGCTTACCTTCACCTTCAGGAGAGGTCTGAGTCTCACCATCTTGGGGGTTGGGAGGGTGGTCTTTTGGACTTGGTTAGGTGACAACAGAAATCTAAGTGTGGCTCAGGTTCCAGAGCTGTGGATGGCTTATAGGGTGTCAGAGGTTTGTGGACAAAGAGGGATCAGAGCACTGGAAAAAACCACACCCGGGCTCTCATCTAACCCTGAATCCCCATGTTGAGAGAGGGCAGGCTCAGGGACAGACAGGTGGGGGTAAATCTAGCCTGCCCTAAAGTGGGAGGTCCTTCCCACCCCACCCCTCCTTCCTTCTGAAGCTGCCTTCAGGTTAGGTAGGGGGAAATGCACCAGATAACACATCTTTCCTCCCAGGCTGATGCAGTTGCCATGGTACCTGGTTCTGACAGGTGGACATAGCTTTAAAGGCCCACTACTGCCCTGTTTCAAAAGTCCAAGGTCACCTCAGTTTTCTCCCTCTCCCAAACATCTGACCCTGAGCCATGGTAGTGTTTTCGTTTTTAATAGTTCCATTTGGATGGAAGGCCATATTGTTTTAGGGATTTCTCTTTAGACCTCAAGGAAAAACACTTTCTTGGCAAAGGTAACTGGAGTTTCTGGCTTGTGTGACATGGTCTGGTTGTTATTCAGCTCTCACTGTCTAGGTGGTCTTAGTCCCAGGGCGGTTACTGCTGAAGAGGCAGAGATGGCCAGCCCCCTTCTCACTGAGAAATCTCACATGGAGGGCGAGCCCATCTAAGCCCATCATCACTTACTTCCTCCTACCCATGTACCCTATCTCTTACCCTCACCCAATAAGGCCCATTAGCATGTTTCCCCTTCTTCTGGTGAATTTGCATAATTATTCACTGCCTTTTTCCTAGAACCAAATCACGGTAATGATTTTTCTCAAGTAAGCGTCCCATAATTCTCTTGATTCTATCATACACACTACTAAGTTTGCCCTCGAATTATTGCGTCATGTTAAACACATACAGACAAAGGGAAGGACACACTCTTCAGTAGAGAATCAGAGGGGGTCGGGGCTGAGTGTGGACAAGGCAGTATAGAGCTCAACCATCCAAGCCCTACCAGAGTATGAAGATAATTTATATTGCAGAGTAAGTTCCCCAACAGTCAGAGTTTGTCCCTGAAGAAGGTTAAACCTTAAACACCTGCTTCAAAAAACCAAAACAAAATAACAACAAAAAAAAAAAAAAAGAAAGAAAAGAAAAAAAAGGAAAAGAAAAAAAAGAACAAAAGAACCTCTAAGCCTAAGGGCTTAAAAATTAGAGGCATAGCCTTCTCTCTATTTTCTATATTTATATGAAAATAATTCATGCTTCATGCTAAATACATTATTTACCTTACAAGAACTTTGTTATTTTTTAATAAAAAAAAGTTTGTTTTTGTAATTTTTTTTTCCTTTTTCTTTTTTTTTTTCTTTTCTTCAAAGGAATCCATGCATCGTGGATCAGAAATTTCTGCTGGCTACACTGGCTGAATGTGAAAATCACTGATTTTTTTTTTTATTATTTTTTTAAAATTTTTTATTTATTTATTTATTTATTTTTTGCAAAAAATGAATCCTGACATTAATTGCAAACCCTTTTTGAGGGCAATATAGGAGTTGTATTGTTTGCCATGTTTTTGCTGTTCATGTCCATCAATGCTTCTTTAACCTCTTAAAAAGACACCACAATACTAATGGCAGTTTCTGTAGCACCCCCCGCCCCCCAACTTGGATCAGATTGTTTTGATGGGAAAGAATCTGTACCATTTTTGCTTTCTTAACAGCTACTGTCATGTCTTGGGCATGATTGCTTTTCACTTGGGCAGTTAAAAGGACATAGCCTGTTTTCTGCATCATCTTTAAGTCTCGTGTGTGCATTTGTGTTTGTGTGTGCGCACGCACACGCACACGCAGGGCCAACCTTCAGGCTTATGGCTTTTGCAAAGTCTTAATATAGAGCAGAATTCAGCGGTGAGCAATGGCTCTAAGGATTCTCCCTGTCTCTCCTTAGTCACTGACACACGATGTACATGAACAGTCTGGTGGTCAGCTTGTGAGACGTACGAGGTTCAAGCTTAAGCAGCACAGAGGACTGGCAGCCGAGCCCTGGGCTTGCTATATGGCAATGCCATTGGTGTTTCTGGCACAGTAGGACACCAGGGCCAGAGCATGGTGTTACCCTTAGAGGATACTGTTCCAAGGGGGACACAGGGCTCTTCAGCCTCTGCAATTGCTCCCCAGTTTCACTCCGAACACAACTGACTTTTTAAACCTAAGGGTTGGCCTGAACGTGATGATTCTGCATGTGTGCCTCCTAGGTGGTGCGGGAGTGTTCCTGTGACATTAATGTTGACATCCCCGTGGGTTCAGCCACAGGTTTCTGACAGGCTGCAGGAAGCAATGGTTAATTTTGGCTTTTTTTTTTCTTTCGGTTTTTTTTTGTCTTCAGATAAAGAAAAGCTTTTGTAAAACGGCTGAGTGTCAATATGAGTTCTATGGCTTCAATCTCCTTTAAACATAAAATTCTTAAGGGTCCAAAAACAAAGGAGTGGGGGGCAAATTAACAAAAAAAAAAAAAAAGAAAGAAAGAAAAGAAAGAAAACCAAACCAACAAAAGGAAAAAAGAAAAAGAAAAAAATTGCTGATATTGCCACAAATCATTAGAAATCTCCTGACATGCTGAAACCAAATGGCCGTAAGTTCAAAACAAATCAGAGACTTGTTTCAATTTTTTGTGGTTTCCTTTTGCTCTTTCTGCCCCTTCGCCGTCCGATTGGTGATGTTGTTCAAACAGGACCGAATCCCTGCCAAATGCAGCAGCGAACCGGCCGCCTCTTTCATCTCCTCATCGTCGCTCTCGGGGGGTTTTTCTGTGCGTCTCTTTTTGAGGGGCAGGGTGTCACTGGGGACCTTCCTGGCCTTGGCCAAGTGCTGTCGCTTCTTGTGCTGGGATGCGTAGCCGCTGTCCCCCAGGGCATCCTTGGCCTCCTTCTGGCTGGGTTTCCTGTCATCCTCCTCTGTCTCGCTGTGGCTCTCGTGGCTCTGGAAGCTTCCCTCACTGCCCTCCTGGCTCCCCTTCGTGGCAAACTCGTAGTGGTCATCAGCTGAGGAAGAGGAGGAGGAGGAGGAGGAGGAGGAGGAGGAGACGGAGTCGCTGGTGGGAGACGTGCTGCGGGCATTGGAGGACTTGGCACTACTATAGTTGTGATCCTCCTTGGGATCGCCACTGACCACCGGGGAGCCACACGGCGGCGGCTCACTCTCAGTCCGCACCCGGCAACTGGTGATGCTGCTCCTGCAGATGGAGAGGAAACGACACATTACATCTTCCCCGGTGAAGACTCGGGGTAGCTGGGCTCCTGCAAACGCTGCTAGCAATTCCAAAACATGGCTAACAGGTGCGTGAGCTCGGCAGGTCGGCCCTGATCTCCAACTTTGTCTTTCCTGCCTATCCCTCCCCACCTCCCCACCCCCTCCACCCCCTCCCTCTCCCACCCCACCCCTGCTGACACTTTCACTTAACCCATGAGTCCGAGTTGTCAAAACAATACTTTGAGGTGACGGCAGAGGAATCTTTTACACACTAGCCTCAGCCCCATGGAGTAAGACACCACCAGCCCATGTTTGCTGGGCACCTCCGGTCTCTTCTGGAACTGCTGCATGAGGTGGCATTTGTCATAAGGCTAAACACAACATGCAGCAGAGCCCTGCCCTGTGGTGACAGCGACTCACTCAGGCATCCTCTCTCTCATTCAATCTGCTGGCATTCGCTGAGCATGTAATGTAAGAGAAGGGACCCAGGGGAGCTGTTAATGGAGATTCTAGCATCTAACAGAACATAAGTCAGGGCTGGTTTGTGGAGGACAGGGCGGTAAGTTACTGTTTCTTGAGCTCCCCACCAACAGATGCCCTGTGGAGCCCATAGTCATGTTTTTTTTTTTTTTTGGTTTTTCGAGACAGGGTTTCTCTGTGCAGCTTTGCACCTTTCCTGGATCTCGCTCTGTAGACCAGGCTGGCCTCGAACTCACAGAGATCCGCCTGGCTCTGCCTCCCGAGTGCTGGGATTAAAGGCGTGCGCCACCACCGCCCGGCCATAGTCATATTTAAAAGTAGACCGTAGCCTCCTTATTTCACAGGCGTCAGAGGTGAGTGCTACAAAGTTTGGTGACTTACTAAAGCCACACGGTAAGGAAGACAGAGTCGGGATTGACACCACTTGGACCAGCTCTCTCCCTCAATTCCCTGTAACATGGCTCCCTGTTAGAACGTCTCATCAGCTCTCGCAGGACCCACCAAGCCCTGGACCACGTTTTGTGTTGTGTATCTTTCTGTCTGGGAGGCCACTGGCCACTTTATGTCTCCTCACTGGGAGGCAGGGAGAAGGACTGTCCTGTTGCCTTCCTGATGTGCCTGGCACACAGCAGATGCTCAAGGTAGGTGGAAATCTGAGGGATGGATGGGCGCAGGAGGCATGGGTGACTTATAGTCAAAGGGAGAAGGAACGGGGATGGGTGCTCAGGGAACATTCTGGCAAAAAAAAAAAAAAAAATGGCATGATGAGATGGTGCACCAGGCTGGCTCAGAGATTCTCTGTGGTCGCTTACTGTCTTTTCCTAACTCTCCTCTCCTGCCAAGGGGACCACTTCCCAGTGTACATCTCCTGGAGAGTTTTGTTTTCCTGTCAGAAGGATTATAGGACCCAGCGCAGAGATGAGAGGTCCTAGGATAGGAATCCATCAAGGGCTTGCTTCAGGCCTCTCCCCCCACACACACACCCACACCCACACCCTGTAGATTTCCTTTCTTGGCTGTGCACTGGGTGCAGGAGCATGGCAGGCATAGATCACTGGGGAGTATTACCAAGCATACATGATAAATGGGGTTAGTTGTGTAGTTAGCTTTCAATAGTTATCACAAGCAGAGAAAAACCTAGCTCTCATATATGTTTTTCCGGATCTTTTGCTGTTGAGCATAGATACTGTGAAACAAAAACCAAAATTCTATTAAATACGAAACAGTTTCTTAGGGAACCCAAATGCATTTGGACAAGGGAACTGGGTTATGGTTGGCTTTTTAACAAATCAATTCCATTATGAACCCTTATTTAAAAAAATTCAGTGTGTGTGGGGGGGCACAAACGTGGAGGTCAGAGGGCAACTTTATGGAGACCTTCTCTCTCTTTCGCTTTGTATGGTTTCTGGGGATTACGCTTGGGTTGTCAGGCTTATTGAGCAAGTACCTTTATCTGCTCAGCCATCTCCCAGTCCCAAATCCTTATGTTTTACAATAACCTGGGACTTAAGGACTCAGTAGCGGGGGTCAGCAGAGTGTGGCCCTTAGCTGAGCAAATACCAGGAGGGAAAAAACCAGGAGACTGGGCAGGAGTAGGTCAAGGACCCATGACGTACTGTCTAGTTTAGTGGGTATGGTTAAGGGGCCATGTTCGGTGTGTTTTCTTCTCCCTTTTTTTCCTTGTAGGTATGCTTTTTTTTTTTTTTAATGAAAAGTCTGAAGGTGGATGGAAAAATGTCAGAAAGGAAGCCATGAAAGACAGACTTCAAACCTGATAACTTAGTGTTTTAAGTGGACACCCTCTTCTGAAGGAGAACTCACGTAGATAAGGGGAGCAGAAAAGAGGGGTATTCTATGGTCCTGGATCCTATGCTATGGAGGGGACTACCCAGAACAGCCTGCCTATGGTAGTGGGTCTGTATCACCCAGTTCATCTTTCTACAGATAAACAAAATCGCAAAGAATCCCAAGACCCCTCCCATAACTGAGTGCTAGTCTTGCTAGTACTCAGACCTAGATGGTTCAGGTGGGGCAGTGGTGGCGCAATCCTTTAATCAGAGCACTGGGGAGGCAGAGGCAGGTGGATAGATCTCTGAGTTCAAGGCCAGCCTGGTCTACAGAGTGAGTTTTAGGACTGCCGGTTCTACACAGAGAATCCCTGTCATGAAAACAAACAAACCAACCCAAAACTAGATGGTTCAGCTGGAACTTTAAACGTCTCCCCAAAGTCCCTGGAAGGATGTGTACGGCGCAGACTGGGAACCAGCACAAACACCTGCCAGAAACCTCTGGCTGAAGACTGGCATTATTGGTGCACCTTTAGGGCGTGAGAACTGGAAGATAGCCGGATCTCATTCTTACTTAATGAAATTAACTTTCTCTGAGATTTCAGCACGGGTTTATAATCCATAAATTACACACTAAACTCTGCAGGGAGTGACAAGCTCCTTCAATTATTAATAACTTGGTGCAAAGTGACTCACGGTGGCGTAGGCCAGCTGCACTGAGTTGGCGTCAAAGGCCTCCTGCTGCAGGGGGTTGTCACTACAGGACACCAAATGCTTAAAAGAAAGCAGCCATCCTGAACTTGTTGGAAGGTGCATTTCTAACTACCGTCTCCGCCCCCAAGCCAAAACCAAAACCCGAACCATTCATTCCAGTTAACATTTGATACAGTTGAAATGCCTGCAGTTTCTCAGCATTAGCTGAATTTTAAGTCGTGATCTTCACAGTGACCACAGATTAGTATACATAAAAGCCACTTGATTTTCTCAGGCCCCGAGGAGTTTAAACCATAGGCCCAAAGCCATGTACTCTCAATCTCAAACCTGTAAGCTGTCCACTTTTTTCAACTCCATGGGAAATAAAAGAAGTGAGATCTCACAGTAGCTCAAGCCAAAAATGATCAATATTTGTAACCAAGAAGCCGAGGTGCAGGCCTATGCTGATTACCGCTTTCCTTACAGTTGTTTGTTCCATCCTACTTAAATGGTATAGGTTACTTCAATGGTTCTCAAGCTGTGGGTCACAACCCCTTTGGAAGTCCCCAAAGACCATCAGAAAACACAGATATTTACAGTAGAAAAATTATACCTGTGAAGTAGCAATGAAAATAATTTCATGGTTTGGGGGGGTCACCACAACATGGAGAACTGTATTAAGGGGTCACAGCATTAGGAAGGTTGAGAACCACTGAGATACCTGGTACCCATGGGTTCTCCATGGAATGAACAGTTTTAAACCTACTGGCTGCCGGGCGGTGGTGGCGCACGCCTTTAATCCCAGCACTCGGGAGGCAGAGGCAGGCGGATCTCTGTGAGTTCGAGGCCAGCCTGGGCTACCAAGTGAGTTCCAGGAAAGGCGCAAAGCTACACAGAGAAACCCTGTCTCGAAAAACCAAAAAAAAAAAAAAAAAAAAAGTAAAACCTACTGGCTGTCATTTGGAAGAGTTGGTGCACTAGGCATTAACTTGAAGACTCTGACCTCTTGCCAAGTGTGAAAAGCAGACAGAATTATTAATGTAAGGATCACAGAAGTGGGGGCCCCCGAGGGACTGTAATGCTTTTCTACCAAAACAACCACAAGCAGAGAGATAGGGCCGAGAGAGAGGCTTGTACTTGACCAGGTGGCGAGGGAGATACATTTAGAAACAGCTTTCCTGACTACAATACAGATGACTTCAGATACAGTAGAGCATTCTGAGTTCGCTAGGAATTATGGGGGGAGGGCTGTGCAAACTCGACAGCCTGAGTTTTATCCCCAGAACCCTGGTGGATTGAAAGGACCAAAGCTGTCCTCTGATCCCTGAATGGGAATCATATATATGCACACTCATCATCGTCACTCATTCGAAAAAATAACACATGAAACAAGGGGCAATCTTAGTGACCCACAAAGACAAACATGTACCCACCCATCCCAACCTATAATTTTAAAAATAACTTGAAATGTGAGCAACGGGTGAATCAGGAAGCCAGGCTTTCCCTGGAACAAATATCTACCCCAGGACTGGGGCAAGAGCCCAGACCGGCGGAGGAGGAAAGAGAAGCAGGGATGGGACACTGATTCTGTCAGCTTCACGGATTTTATGGTGGTTCCAAGGGAGTTAAAATGGACTCAAGCCCATCATTCCCCCAGGCTTCCACAAGTTTGAAAAAGCAAATCTTCTCTGGAAGAGTGCACTTCAAATCCAACCACAGAGAATTCCAACTAATTAGCGTGCACAGAACCTAGGTTCATAATTTTAAAAACCATTAAGCACAAGGGAAATACACTATTATAAGCGAGAGAGAGAGCAGAGAAACACCCGCAGAACTCTAACTGTAGAGACTGTGTGTGTCGAGCTCAGCTGAGGGTATGAGGTTACTATTTCAAACAAACAAAAGAAGAGCCAGAGGAGGTCAACAGTCCTGTAACCCTAGTGCTCAGGGGGCTAAGACGGAGTACAGTGAGCTCCTGGACAGCCGGGGCTATGCACAAGACCCTCTCTTATGGACTGAAAAATAAATTATACAATATGGAGCAGAGTGTGGCTAAGAGGTGGGATGGATGGTGAGAGGGCTGGACTGAATGTAAACACTGGGCACTGGTGCTGAGGAGATGACTAATTCACAAGAGCGTGTTCAACACCTATGCAGAAGCTGGGAGCTATGAATCTGTCTGTAATCCCAGTGCTGGGGGGTGGGGTGGACATGGGAGGATCCCCAGGGCTTCCTAAACAGTCTAGCACAATCCATAAGCTCCAGGCTCCAAAATACCTGTGTGTGGTGGCACACGCCTACAATCCCAGCTCTTGTGTGGATCCAGAGAGGTCAGAGTTCAAGGTCATCTTTACCTACCTATAGAGATCTCAAGGTCAACCTTTGCTATGAGACTATGTCTCAAACAAACAAACACAAGAAAATTTCACATAAATTGAGCTGGACTTTTAGAGGGTTAAAAAAGCACTAGAAGATGTGATACCCAAATTAACGGCTGAGAATTTTCTAGATTAGATGGAAGGTACCCGTTTTTGGACTCAAAAAGCCAATACACAATGAAATATACACCTACCTATCACCATCAAAGAAAAAGGTAAGCCAAGAAACAAACAATGTAGGCCACCAAAAAAAAAAAAAAAAAAAAAAAAAAAAAAAAAAAAAAAAAAAAAAACACCAAAGAAATCAACCAACTAAGCAACACAACCTAACTAGTTAACCAAAACCAGAAAGGATAGCTAGACACAAACAACACAACCTAACCAATCAGCCAGAACCCCAAAGCTAGGCACACCAACACATCCTGGCAGTCCCAGCTCCTCAGCAGGACAAGGCAGGATGATTGCTGGCCGTCTCCAGACTCCAGACTGGGCAAAGATGAGATATAAAAGCAGTAGAGGAAAAACACCATTGAGTAAGGAGAAGCATCAGCTGGCTGACCGCAGCAAGTGAGGCCAGCAGGCGTGGACAACATTCTCAAGCTGAAAGAGAAAACATTCGCCAGTCTAAACCTTCAGACCGGAAACAGACACAAGTTCACGGCATTAACCACAAACTCCAGGAACTTCCTAAGAACATTATTTGGGAAACATGTACATGATCTAAAATGGAAGGTCTGGTATGCAGGAAAAAATGACTAGCAAAGAAGATGTAAGCAAATCGGGACTGAATTGCACAATTATGATCAATGGGCTTAAGAACAAACAAAAGCAAAACAGAGGCTATAATGATACTGATACAGCGCTCGAGAGGCCTTGGCGGGTTGGGCCAAGGCGCCCCGTGGGTGAGAGACACACGTCATGCAGACACGGTGGGCAGTTGTGTGGAGCAGTGGAAAGTCACTCACACCATGCAGACACATGTCCACGTGGAGAGTTTATTTTAATAGAGAGATAGAGAAAGGGAGGGAAAGAGGAAAAGAGGAAGAAAGAGAAAGGAAGGGAAAGAGGGAACGTGGAGGTGTACACACCTCATGGCGAGAAAGGAAGGAAGAGGAGGAGGAAGAAAGGAGGGGTTGTTCCTTAAAGGAGGCTTTACATCAGGGCGCAGGGCGGGTCCCCAAGGGGCGGGCCAGAATGCCAACAGAGCCCAAGTATTGGGCAAATTAATTTATCATTTGGGAGGTGCCCAGAACTGAAGTGAAAACATTCGAAAGGCTTGGTATTGATCAGAAGGTTAAAGATATTGATCAACCATTCTAAGATATTCATGTCAAAAGTTTTAGGACAGACAATATAATAGGAACATGACGAGGAACTTCCAGTCCAGCTAACAGGAGGGGGTGGAGTAAGAAGTGGGAGAAGTCAACTTAAATAATGCCCAGAAGGGTCTGGAAACCGGGGATAAACACGAGTTTGTGCAAAATTAGACAGGAATCCAAGTATGTTAATAAGAATGGGCTGAAAACCTCAACCTGAAAGGCACACATTAGTATGGATTTAAAAAAAATACGCTGTTTAGAAAAGGTGAACGCAAAGCAAAAAGGAGAAAGAAAAGCCAAGAGCACAGAAGCACCATGTCATGCTGCAGAAGTGCTGTGGTGGTGTCCTTTTTTAAATGGTTGCTGCCTATTAAGCCACAGCTGTCTGAATCAGCAACTGCAACTCACGCTACCCAGCAGAGGAACGGCAAGGGCCGTGGCCGAAGGGTAATCTGTTCCCTCCGACTCTTGCAAAGCTACGGAGGGAACTTAACTAAACCTCTCTCCCTCTAAAGAACTCAAGATTCAAAGGTTAAGATGGAATGCTGCTCTTCAGAGAGGCTGAATAGGAAGTACCTAACCTCTTCTCCTTGCTCGAATCCCCCAAAAAGCCCTTGTGCGGCTCCTCGCCCCTCCTTATAAACCCTTTCTCACCTGGCTCCTCCCTACCACTTCCTGTCAGCTAGTTGCTGACTGAGCCTCCTGACCGCAGGTGAATTTTATTTAATCAAACACATCTTTGCATCATTAAACAAACGTTCCAGAGCATAAACAAAAATAACACACCTTGAAATAATATTCTACAACACTGTGCCATGCTGTGGAAGTGCTGCATCATGCTTTAGAAATGCTGCATCATGCTATGGAAGTGCTGTGTAAGATGCAGTCATAACCTACAAATATTTGATTCGCCAGGGAGATCAAACTGTTCTCACCACGAATACTTCCAAAAAGATAGCTTCAAAATACATCTCCTACAGCCAGAGTGCTACAAGAAAGCGCCAAACCCACGGTGTGATGGGGTTTAACATGTCACTCTCAGTGACAATCAGGCCATCAC
>CABHPP010131369.1:14566-31127 GCA_902168425.1 Peromyscus attwateri | reverse complement strand
TGTCTCTGTCTCTCCCTCTCTCTCTCCCTCTCTCTCTCTCTCTCTCTCTCTCTCTCTCTCTCTCTCATATACAGTCATATTAGGAATTGACCATAGGGCCTCAAGCCTTCAGGCACGCACTCTTCCACTGACATACATTCCCAGCTCCATCCATTCAAAGGAACCTCTGCAGGGGATTTCCCCTGGGAATTCAGTAGCAGAAGCAAGCATTATGCACTGAGCCCCACGAGCAGTAACCGCGAGGACGATGCATCCTGAGCAGTCTACGCCCCAGCAAATTTAAAGATAAGCAGGTTTCCAATGTCTAAGGATGGGCCAATCTTGGAGGTTATTGAGTAAAAAGTCAACACGGTCGAGTCAATTACACTATTGACAGATGCTCTTTCGAGGAGATTTCGCATCATAATTATATGCAAAGGAACCCAGCAAATACAAGCTGTGTAATGATCGGCTAATAAAAGTAACACTTCATCCATGTCAATAACAGTTTCAGACTCAAGACAAACAAACATGGCCTTTGCCACTCAGTAGAGGGGGGAAAAAAATCCCTGAAAGACAAATATTTTCACTTACGTCGGGAAGTGATTAGAATTACATAGGAAACCCGTCACACAAAGGAGATGCAGACACCGGCCTGTAGTGGGCGCTAAATACAAACACCGGCACACAGGCAGGACGCTGTCCTGGGGACAGGCAGGGGACATTCGGGGTTCTGTTCACCTGACTGTTTATTTCTCAATTGCGGCTGAATTCAGGTTCAAGTGGCAGGTGGCCACACTTAAAATTTACGATGAAGAGAGTGAGCAGACAGGGTGAGATTTCCCTCCCAGTCACATCTCACTGGGTCTCAGGCAATGCAGAGTCTGCACATGCCTTCGCAGCTCTGTGCCCGCTCTTCTGAGGTGCTCATGGCTGCCCTACAAGAGGGCAGATAACACAAGCAAATGTCCCCAGGCTTACAGAGCACCCCCCCCCAAAAAAAAAACAAACAAAAAACCTCTTTTGGAAAACAGAGGAGGTCGGGCAGGTACAGGATAGCATTTGGAAAATATTCTGCTAATACAACCCCCACCGTGTGTGTGTGTGTGTGTGTGTGTGTGTGTGTGTGTGTGTGATGATTATGATGATGATGATAACCAGTCAGCTCCCACTGCCATGCTTCCCCACCATGATGGACATACTGTATCCTCTCTAGAACCACAACAAAATAAAACCTTTCTTCCCTGGGTTACCTTCGGTCATGGTATGTTACGACAACAACATCCATGACCCCAATGTGTGTGTGTGTGGGGGTGGGGGGTGGGGTGGTGCAGCTGAGGGGCAGATCTTTAGCAAGCAAGCAGCTTGCTCTGCCCTGTGAAGAACCTGATTGGCGAGCTGAGAAAGACCTAATCCTACCATCGGCTAGCAAGCCACCAAGAAGAGAAAAGGGGACCCAGGGAAAACACTAACACCCAGGGCTGCACACCAAGAGGGCCACCGTGGAGGCTCATGGGGGTGGCCACTTTTAGAAAAGCTGAAGTAATCCTATGAACACTGAGGGAAATCTTCAGAGGACAGACACTGCAAGAGTAAGATGCACAAGTCCTGGACGCATCTGCCTGGGATGGTCACTGTTACCTGTCAACCCGACAGAACCCAGAACACCCGGGAGACAGGCCTTTTGGCATGCCTCTGGGGAATATCTTGATTCCTAGAGGGGGAAAGACCCATCCATTCTCTGGATGGAGGGTGTTGGGCTGTGTAAATGGAGAAAGTGAGCTGACCATGAGCTTGCATCCCTCCCTCTCTGCATCCTGACTGTGATGTAACCAGTTGCTTCAAGATTCCCTGCCGTGATGGACAACACCCCTTCACGACCAGCCTTTCTTCTTTTAGCGGCTTTTGTTGAGTATTTTATTACAGCAATAGGGGGAAAAAAGACACCATTGAACATATTCTCGTCAAGGAGAAAAGTGGGGTGGGGTATGTCAGGGTGATGTGGAGAGAGTCATAGAAAGACCTGGTGGCCCAAGAGTCACATTTTAGGAAACTAGGAAGGCAGTGATTGATAGATGGGCAAGAGAAATGGGAGGCAGTCATACTGCATGTGAGAATCCTGTCAGAGGTGGACCCGACCCTGGGGCTGGTGATGGAGGTGAGAAGGAGGATGGGAGAAAGAAACCACCCAAAGAAGAGCCCATTTAGTCTCCTCTGACCGGCTCTCAGTGGCAGAGAAACGACAACCCTGCTATCACAGACCCCCTCACCAAATCACATTTTACACGCAATTCTGCGTGTTTCACTGCACCCACTTCATGGACAGTCACAGATGAGGGAACTCGGGCAGGTCCAGAGAGATGAGACACCATCCCAGGGTCACAGGCAGGGAAGTGACAGACAGGGAAGTCTAAAACCCAACCAACAATTGCTCATCCTCACCTTCCAGCCTCTTTTGCCCTGTTACTTTAAGAAAACCCTAGTTTATATCCCACCTCACTGGAAAAGAGTCAGGAGAACCTGACCGCCCAAGGAGAGGATGGCATTTGGATTGGGTGTGTTCCCAGGTCCTTTGACTTTGTGGAACACCCAAACCAGGTCCTCTCCACCTTCTGAGGGCCCCAGGGGATAGAGGGATGCTTTTCTCACGTCTCAGGCAGGTTCCACCCAGCAAGCTCTTCCCTTACCTTATGGCCGCAGTCATCCCAATGGGAGTGATCGGCAATGGGCGGACGCCAGGAAACAGCCCGCGGCTCAGAACCCTCGCTCCATTTTGTATCACTCCTGGAGAAACTAAAAAAGCAAAAAGAAAGAGATGTCACAGGTGAATTCAACTGGGAAGAAGCTAGCAATTTGGAGAGAGAGAAAAGGTGGGGGAACAGAGCATGTACACACACACACACACACACACACACACACATACACGACAGAAAGATAATGTGTAAACAGAGTCATCAATAGCTTACAAATTATTGATGCTTTTGTTAAAAAAAGGAATCAATCAAACATGAGTTTAAAAAAACAAAAAACAAAACAAAACAAAACAATAACAAAATGGGCCTTTGGTTTGGGAAAAGAAGGCTCAGTACTGCTTGCTCTGTGAGCAAGGAGACCACAGTATAAATTCCTAGCAACTGGCAAAGAGCTGGGCATGCCTCTAACCCCAGCACTAGAGAGCTGAGAACTCACTGGCCACCAGGCTGGCCCAAACAGTGAACTTCTGGTTATGCAAGAGACCCCTTCTCAAGGCAGTAAAGTAGACAGCGACAGAGAAAGGCACCCAATGACCCGCTCTGGCTTCTACAGGAGGGTTCACAGGCACACCTGCCCAAACAGTCACCTGTGTGCAACACACACACACACACACACACACACACACACACACACACCCCAAAAGAGAACAAAACAACATTTCCTACACCTGTTAGTAAAATCTCTCATCTCTGGTCTTTTCCTAAGAACATTTAATGTCCCCGAGACAGTAGCGGGACTGAAGATGACCCAACAATCACGTCGCCTCACACTTCTCACGTTTGCTATGGTCAAAGGTTGAGAATATCTACTTATTTGTCCTTCATCCAAAACAAGTGAACAGACAAACAAAATACAGCTAAAAATCACAATCAAATCCTTCTCCGCAAATCCTCAGCCCCTCTGCACCCCATGACCACACAGGGATCTTTGCCTTTCCATAAAGCTGCCTGGAGGGATGGGCTGACCTGAGTCCTGGCTCCCGCACTCTCACAGACTGGCTTCAGGGGCGGCCTGTCTGTCTTCCCCCACAACCCTCTCTAGCATTCCTAGAGTCCCCTGACCCTTCTGCTTTCTTCTACACACACCGATCCCTGGGGGTGCCCTTAACACCTTTCCACTGGCAACCATGAGACCTCGTGTGCCATGCCACCCCTCCCGACGTCCCCAAGGATTTACATAACAGGGAGTCCTGTCTCTCTGACCTTTATTCACATCTCCTCAACAGCAGCTTCAACTAGCACAGGGTAAGCCTCTAGCTCCTGCTGCATCTCCAGACACCCCCTTCATGTCTGTGGGACCAGGTGAGCTTTGCAAACAGTGTGTAGGCTCCTACCTTAGTTCTTGTGTGATACCATGGAAATCCCTGAATGTTTATTCTGCTCTCTAAAGAACATTCTAGGCCTCTTCTGCTCCCTGCAATCCTGGCACAGTCCCATACTAAAGAGAGGTGGTAAATAGTGCCCTTTCAAACAAGCAACAATGAAATACTAGAAAATTATACATTTAAAAAAGAAAACCAGTCTAGACGTCGAAATTTAAAACCCATGTTATTTGCAAACAATATTTTTATGAAACAAATTACCAACACATACATGTTTCATAATTTTTAGGTTTCTAAGAATATGTTTTCAGGACTGAGACTGTTGTTCAGTTGGTAGAATGCTCGCCTACCATACACAAAGCTCCGGGCTTGATCCCCAGCACCCCAAAACCAGCGATGGTGACGCACACCTGTAACCCCAGCACACAGGAGGTGCAGGCAGGAAGGTTAGAAGCCAGTACAGGCATCCTTGGCTACACAGTGATTTGGGAGGGGGGTTGGAAAGTCCTTGGTGCATGGTAAACGTCCACTTTTGAATATGAAATAATTCTTAAAAAGTATTTATTATGTGTGTGTGCACGATGTGTGCACGGAAGTGCACATGCCATGACAAGTGTGGAAGTGTGTGGAGTCTGTTCTCTCCTTCCACTTTTATGTGGGTTCTGGGGCTCAAACTCAGCTTGCCAGGCTGGCACAGCAAACATCTTTACTGGCTGAGCCTTCATGCCTTCCCGAATTTAGACTACTTTTTGTTTGTTTGTTTGTTTGTTTGTTTCTCCATGGTAACTTTGGAGTCTGTTCTGGAACTCGCTTTGTAGACCAGGCTGGCCTCGAACCAACAGAGATCCACCTGCCTCTGCCTCCTGAGTACTGGGATTAAAGGTGTGCGCCATCACTGCCCGGCTTAGACTACTTTTATAGACTTTCCATTTCTTGGGTGTCTGTAATTCTTGCTAATGATTTTTGACACTTCTCTTCTAGGTTTGCACGAGGTCCTTGTGAGAAGGTCTTACAAAAGGCAGATGCAGGGTGAGATTGCTGCTCTTGCCTAAGTCAGTATTACAGCGCATCCCGTGTTCAGAAATGTACCCAGTCTCTTACTGTAACCAATCATGTGAGGAAGCACAGCCGGACAAGAAACTCTGCCCCTTCCCAATTAGCAGCCTGACTTCAGAGGACGGTCGAGGTTGTCCGAGGCAGGAGAAGAACCAAGTACCTTATGAGCATGGGAACTATTCCAATAATCAGCTGGTTACTCTGTGTCCGAAAGCTTTATTACCTGATTTATGTTATCCGATGTCAAGACTTTGTATAAAACTACATGATTAAGGCAGTGCGAGGCTGAGCTAAGTATTGACATTAGAATTACTAGAACAAAATGGAAACCAGGAAACAGACTCACACTTAACACAGTCAACAGAGCTCTGACAGAGGTAGATGTCAAGAAAACACAGTGACAGAAAGCAGAGTATCACAGCACAGAGACCCCGTTGGGATAAAGCAAACCTTGACCCTTACCTTATACCACACGTGAAGATAAATCATAAGCAGATCTACAGTTCACAGGGGGAAGAGACAAGATCAGGAGAATCCAGATCTGCTGCTCGCTGCAGCAGCCTAGAGTATGGGCTTTTGTCAGCTGTCTAGAGACTGCAGGAGAGGTTGTCAAGGACTTCTGACAGTACACCCTAGGTCACGTAGCCATTGGGTAAGCTTAATCCTGACACTGCGCATGCATCACTGAAGATCTCATGGAGAACAGCAAATGATCTGATACAATGGACCATGTCAGAAAAGAAGTTAAATACTGAAAATCTGTACCATGATTCTATTCCTTGTCAGTAAAAATTACACGTGAGCAACTACTTAGCATCTTCCTGTGTATTAGGAAAACTATAGTTAAACGGGAGAGAGACAATGGGGGGGGGTATGAAGACAC
This sequence comes from Peromyscus attwateri, assembly GCA_902168425.1. Lineage (NCBI taxonomy): Eukaryota > Metazoa > Chordata > Mammalia > Rodentia > Cricetidae > Peromyscus > Peromyscus attwateri. Next base: position 25,134 of record CABHPP010131369.1, on the reverse strand, counting down.
ACTAGGGTAAGTCTAAGGGGGGCGGTGGAGCTATAGCCACGTAGCATAGAGATACTGATGGCAGCCATGAGTTCGGAGGTGCCATCTACACTGGACCTCAAAGTTGGAAAAGCAGCATGCATAACTACACAACGTGCACCAGAGAATGAAGATGGTTTTTTGCTACAGCAATTAATCCCACTGTGGTGTTCTTAATAAGCGATGCCCTCCAGAGGCTCAAACACTTGAACACCTGGCTCTCGGGTGGTGGCGATGTTTGTGGAGAATAAGAAGGTGTGGACTTGCTGGAGGAAATTCGTCCCCGGGGGTGGGTGCTGAGAGTATAAAGCCTCGGTCTATTTCCAGTCTGTTCTCTGCTTTGTGCTTGTGACAGAAGATGTGGACTCTCAGCCTCCCGCTGCCAAGCCTGTCCCGCCATGATGGACTCCTCCCTCTGGAACCATAAGCCAAAATAAACTCCCTCTTCTTTCACTTGCCTTTGGTCATGGTGTTTTATCACAGCAACAGAGAAGCAACTGATTAATACAGGCACACTGGGACTCTACCCAGCGCAGCAATCTGTAGCAGGGAAGTGGCCTGGAGGAGGTGGCTGGGAATTGCCAGGCCCATGCCCCATCTCCGCCAGTTAATTACTTTGTCTCCTAAGCAAGCCATGTCAACTCCCTAAGAAAGCCAGGGACCCCTGCTTCCCACCCCAACCCCCCTCCCCACCAAAGTGATCTTTAAGGGGAAAGCACTCATATTTAGGAAATGCATGACAGTTATCTTTATCATCAGTGCCAACATGACAGCCTTCCACAGAAGAGTCCGGAGGCACTCTTGAGCTGAAGACTCCTAAAAGGGAACAAGATGAAAGCCAGACTGAGATAGAAGACCTCAGCCATCTTCCCGGTGACGGAGTGGCTAGAGCAGCAACTGGGGCCCTTGTGATACTTTTGTTCCTGGGTGCATAATGTCAGCATCACCCCTGCAGCCCTGGAGGGGAAGTGGGGCAATGGAAGTCCCAGAGCACAGTTAACACTGGTGTGGTCATGAGTCACCTGCCAATGGGGAGGACGTCCAGCCAGTGGTCCGTGTGCACAGTCCTCTGCCGAAACACCCAGAACCTTCGTGTGCACTAGAACACCCCAACAGGAAGGGCAAACCAGCCTCCAGCAAGCACCTATGGGAGGTTAGGCTCTGAAGATGCTCCCTACCCACTGTGCAGGGGCCAAGCAGGGCTTGGACCATGGCCTCAGAAAACACTGGTTATCCCACCATAGTTCTGTGGCATGAACACACCTTATAGGGTTGCTCTGAGGATTAACTAAGGTAAGCTATGAAAACTGTTTAGCCTAGTGTCTGGCAATGTATGCTTATTAATATCATCTCTGTCATCAGTATCCTTTGACCATCCCACATCACCTCTCCAGAAACCTCTGATGAATTATCTATAAGGCATAAGGTTTAATGAGGGAAATTCAATTCTTTTCAGTCTACTATGTCTTTGGTAGCTAGCCCTAACCTTGCATTCACCCATCCAAACATCTTCCCAATCGATGAACTGGTCGCACTTCAAAGCGACCTGGCAGCAGTAACAGGTGTGCGCTCCTGAGCCTATGAGACTGCTTGGGAGCGTAAGCTAGCTCATCCTCTGAGCCCGGAGCTTCTCCTCAAGTGAGCTGCTGAGTGCCGCCTACAAGTCCTGCCATTTCCTGGTCCCCCTCATTGGCAGTACCCTGCAGGCTGAGATGGTGAGCGTGGATGAGCTCGCTCACTGGCTGCCAAAAGCTAGCTGTGACACTTAACTGTGTCTCCATCCCTTCCCTTTTCTGTCCCTACCCCCAAGGGTCAGGAACGTTTCTGGAAACTGTGGCCCAGCCGATACACAATGGCTCCATGGAAAAAGGCGTCGAGAGCCCTCACGACTCCCTTTTCATTGAACACTAGGCAGGAACATGAGCCCATTCTCCCGTCCCTGGTCTAAAATCAGCACCTCTTTTCTTTCCCCGTCTCTCGCTCTCCACCTCCTGAAAACATCCACACACTCAAAGACCAAAACAGCCCGTCCGCCTCACCTCATGCTCTGAGATGTAGTTAGGCTGCAGCTCAGTCAGATACCTGAGAAAACCCACATTGGAAGCCGACTTCGAACTCTGTGCTGCTCCCACTAGGAGAGGTCCAAGCCTCCATCTTTTCCTGTAGACCAGGGGTACACATCTTTTCTCCCAGGTTGCTAAGGCGAGTGCCCCAGGCTTCCACACCGGATTCCCTAGCACTTACTGCGTTCTCTTAGGTCACAGAATGTCTCCAAGCCTCTGGAAATCACCTAGACTGTAACACTCACACCTGAACAGGGACAACCACGCAGCATGGCTCAGTGCAGATGCCTGGGCCTTGAGTGACAGTGTAACCTGAGGAGGTGCTTGTGTCTTCGTAGGCATGAAGTGAGCATGCGCATGCGTACACAGACTCTTGTGCCGGCCCAAGGTCGACTCTGGATGCTTTCCTCTCTTAGCATCCTCAGCCGTATCAGCTAGACTGTTATGGCCGTTGAGCTAGGATTCATTTATCCCTGCCTCCCTAGCACTGGGATTACAGGCATGTATCACCCCTACACACACACACACACACACACACACACACACACACACACACACACACTTCTGGAACCCCGGTCCTCATGTTTGAGCAGCGAGCGCTTTACTGACTGAAGCTCGTTTTCATTTGGAAAGGTCCGAGGCATGAAACAAACTCTACCACACACTGTGCTGTCCCCCAGCACTCCACCGGCCTCCCTCCTGATGCAGTTCACTTCCCTGAGTCTAAAATTAACCTCAGCGGGGAGCTCTCGGCTCTGCCATTGGAGGGCAGCCCTGGCGAACACAATCAGAGGCCATAAGCTGAGCAGCAGGCCATTCCTGTCATCCACCTCCCACCCCAGGCACCTCTTCCACCTGCTTGCTTGGAAACGGGCTGGGGAAGGGCTGGCATGGCGGGGCACAGCCTGTTTCCTGGGGTCCTTCTTTGGTGGAGCCTGACATGGTTGACATATAGCCCAGGCAGCATTCCCCTTTCCTCCTGGTCCATTCTGCTGTTTTTGTTTATTATCCAGAGTTCCGTCGCTGGGAACATTCCAACCGGGGATTATATAAAGTCTTTGGAGATGGGTAATGGTGACCTGGTTTCTCCACAGGAGTTAAAGATGACTCACAAGGATTGTCAAGGAGCTACTAGGCAGGCAGTTCAGGAGACACCAGCAAAGGAAACTAGTCTACACTGCCACTCTTCAAGAGGAGACTGGAGGAGCTGGACAGAACTGAATCTCAGAAGTGAGGAGGATGACCTGACAGCCATGCTCTCAGCTGACTGTTCTGGAAGTGGCATTTTGAGCACATACGACACAATGGCCCTCCTTGCAGAACGTATCCCATACACTGAGGGTGATACCACAGGACAAACTGTTAGAACCCAAGGTTTTTATTAGCTGTACCTCACTACCTCATTTAAATACAAGCAGACAACTGAAACCAGAGGTGGTGGTGGGTCCTTAGGGACTCCAGCCCGACCCGCTGCAGAGCCTGGGTGGTAGCCAGTCTGCCAGCCCTGGACTAGCTCTGCAGATGTCAAACAAGGAAGAGGACAGGAAGAGATCTAAGGGGCTGCCACCCGGTGACCTGAAGTACAGTGGCTACAAAGGGACGCGGGGAGGTGGTGGAGGTGGTGGAGGTGGTGGTGGTGGTGGTGCGCACCCTTTCTAGCAACCAAGCCAGCCTGTAATTGCCAGGAGCGAACAGTGCCAGGGATGAGGTGGGTAGCTTGCTACTCACAGGGGCAGCCCAGGGGTGAAGCAGAATGCTATAAATAGCAAGGCACGAGGAGGTTCTATAAACAGAGTCTGGCCACAGCAACCAGCCCCAGGGGAGGGAACAGGCAGGAAACATATGGAGCTCTCAGAAGCCGCGCTGCCCAGCTCCTGACCATGGGAGAAGGTCTACGCGCACCCACGCTGGGACACACGACGGCTAACACCACCATGCATGCTGCCCACTTTCCATCATGGAGGCTGGTTGCTGCCTTTATACATTTACTGAGGATCCATACCTAGCCCCGGGGCAATGCTAACAGGGCAGGTAAGAGCGGCTTCATCATCCTGGCTCTGTAAGGCTTCTCCCTTGAGGAGGCAAGGCACCGCCTCCAATCTCAAGGCAAGAAACAAGCAATGTAAAGGAAAATTACAGATGCAGTTGGAGAGGGCAAGAAGGAGCTGGCGGGAACAGTGGTGGACAGCTGGACAGACGTCCCTCTTACTGTGTCTGTTAGGAGATGGTGGATTGGGCACAACCCCTAACTAACTATGGCATCGCTCCGGTCTTTAGGGGCTCTGCAGCCTGCCCGCTGACCTGCTACACTTGACCTCCAGACTAAGACTGGAGGTCAGATGCGAAGGAGACTGTGAAGCCAGTGTCCCCACCCTCTGCATGTGCTTGTCTGCATCTGCTGCTCCTCCTGCGTCTCCTTCCATGACCTTCACTGGCATCCTGGTTGGTGTCTGCCAGGGCCCTGGAGATCCTTCTTGGCCTGGGGCCCTCATGAAGGCTATGGCTAGATTTCTCACAGAATGTTAAAAGCTTTAAGGGGAAAAAAAAAAAAAAGTCCTCTAAAATTATCCCCCAGAGCCGGGGAATGTAGCTCAGTCTGAAGTCCTCATTTCAATCTCACCCCTGGCTACATAACAAGTTTGGGGCCAGCCTGGGTCACATGGAAAGCCATCTTTAAAAAAAAAAAAATCTATACCTTTAACACACGAACAGTTTTAAAATTCAATCCTGCACTCTAACATAAACAGGGCTGTGGATGTTCCAGAAAGAGAATTACAGTTGGAGAGTTAAAGGGATGGAGAGGGGAGAGGTTCATTTGGCTGAGAAAATATTAAAAACAATCCTGTTAGCAAACCAGGAGAACCTGACCTATGGTCAAGAGCCTAGGAACGGGAGACTTTTGGGGAAGACACGGAAGCTTTGTAAGTGCTCCATCCACATCCCTTGCCTTTTCCAGACTCAGCATTCTCCTTCTCAACCTAGGGACCAGTTCATCAGAAGTATATACACGCATAAAGTCATAAACACGGCACACAGCGGCTGGGAGCCGAGGAAGGGGCCTGAATCTAGCTGGCTCTGATGAGATCACATTTCCACCAAGACGGGTTATGTGACCTGATCGTAAGAACCTTTCCAGCCTGGGACTTGATTACAATTGGAGTCTGCAACTTTTCCTGAAATGCCATCTAAGAATGGATGTTAAGTATAGATTCCTCCAAACTTAAAGCACCACGTAAAAGCCATGTTCCTGGCTAACCAGGTTAACTAGTTAACTAGTTGCAGAATTACGCCTGCTGTGTATCTGTTTAGCAATGGAGTAGGCTGGGGGGAGGTGTAGGCAGCCTCACATTCCAAACGCCAGGAAATGGAGGTTGACCAAGGGGAATGAGATTTGTGCAGTCAGGGCAGGTAAGGGCAGCCCCAGGCAGAGGGCCAGGTTGACTGAGAATGCTTGGTGGTATCTCCTGGATCTTCTAAAATACATATAAAAAAGAAAAGGGGTTGTCAAATTTCCTAAAGCTATCAGGAAGGCTATGGCTGGGGGTCTGGAATTCCTATCAGTCCACCACGAACTTACTGTGGATCTAGGGAGGGGTGCTTTCTTGTGGGAAGTGTCTGTCTCCAGAGTGGGGGAATTCTCCTTGCTTAGAAGGCCATGGTGTCTTCAGAAGGCCAGAGCCCCAAACTAGCTGGAAACCTGGTCGCAGGCACAAGAGGGGAGGGTAGGCACCAGTCCCTAGTAGCGTCATGGGAGGATCTGCCACGTCAGGTTACTTTCTGCACATGTGTGACACAGCAGTGCCCCGACAGTTAAGACAAGCAGGTCCTAGTGCACCACCTCTCTGCTCAGGGTGGATGGACGTGGGATGGGGACAGAGGCATGGGCCTCGGGTTGTGAGGAGAGCACGGCCATCTGCATTTCAGGTCAGCTATAAAGATGAGAAAAGGAAAGACACCGGGGAGTGGACAAGAGTCCAGGCGAAGCATAGAAAAGAGTTGTCAGTTAGTCTGACATTGCTCAGTGCCCACTTAGCTACCTCAGCCTTGCCCTTCTCTCCGTGGCCACCTAGCACACAGGGCAGAGATTGTACAATGTGGTGCTGTGGTTCCATTTTACGGCTAAGCCACACGTGGGTAGGCCAAACTTTCCAGAACACACCCTAATTTATTATCAAAGACCTAGACAGAAAATAATGTACAATTGGGTACTGCTTAGTTCCGTCATGGGTCAGCCGGCCCAGGGAACCTCTCCTACAAAGTCATAGGAATGATTCCTGCAGGAGAAAGGTCTCCAGCAGAAGTTGTTATAGGCTCTGTTTCTCATCTCCTCATTCCTGATGGGTATGTGAGAGCTGAAGCACGTCTCTGCACTGGCTCACATGTATGCATGGCTGCATGTGGACATGCATATGCATGCTAACCACACACTTCGTTCTGAAAGTGATGCTACAAGTGCAGGGCGATGTCGCATTAGTCCGTCCTATGGCCTGGGATGTACATGAGAAGGTTAAGTTCACAAACTGTGGTGCTGTATGCTATAGAAATATCTACTCACAACCTGCTTGTATCTCAGGGGGAGAATTCAAAAGCATCATGGCACTGGCAGCATCAATGTCAGGATCTGGAAAAATCAACCAATAAATAACATTATTTACAAGGGGGCTGGTGTGTGTGTGTGTGTGTGTGTGTGTGTGTGTGTGTGTGTGTTTCCCCCTGCAAGTTACAGCTTATGAAGGCGACAGAGGAAAACAAAACAAAACAAAACAAAACAAAACAAAACAAAACAAAACCATCCAGGAACTAGATGAGAGATCTCATAGGTGACTTCTGTACCATTTGGACTTGAGAGAAAGAAAAGTTATTCTAGAATGAGATGCAAGAAGCATGGCTTTTTCTCGCTTTGTTAATGCTGGAATCTGCGCTGTGAGTGTCCGATAAGCTGCTGGTCTAGGCACCCCTCAGCTTTCACCCTGGGGTGGAGGAGTGGTAGAGATGGTAACAATAGGAAGGTCAGCCTGGGATTCTCAAATGCTGGGGGTTTTGGGGGTGGGGTGGACATCACATCACCACCAGGAAGAGAGGGCACTGAATACATCTGCATCCAGTCAGATACACACAAGACATCTGGTCATTTCCATTCGTCAGCAGAATGGAAATCATGTTTTAGGAGGCTACGTTTGCACACAGCGGTGTTGGAGGTGATGAGGGCATTTTTTTTTTAAAAAAGCACATAAAATACAAGGAAAAGAATTAAGAAAGTTCTGATGTTGAAGGCACAGTGCTTACGTTCTCATTTATTATTGCTTTTAATCGGCTCCCTCCCTCACTTTATTGCTATAATTCTTAATAGGTTTCTGAATCCTTACCAATCCACCGGCTGACAGATGGCAGGTTATATACAGACAGAGAAAAATATTATCCCTTTATAACTAAATTCATTTCCCTCTGAGAAACAGCAGCGCCGCTGCTATGGAAATGAAGGTCACCATGGCAACGGTAAACAACCCCCAAGAATGGTCACTGAATAGGCTGAAAAGAACATCTGCCCCAGCCCAGCGTCCCAGCTGCCCTGGGGCGAAATTCGCTAATAGTGCAGTGAGGCCTTGTGACAGAAGCTGCCGCCTGTCCCCTGTCCAAATAAATGAAGTGTGCAATTGAAGTCGACATCAAAATGCCTGCCCTTGCAGATTACTGCCCCCATGTCCGCTAAGCCCAGTAACTAATGACTGGGGAGAGGGGGCCTCGCACTTGTCAGTTTTTGTACAAATTACACACCAAAAAATTCAATTTACTACTAATGGCTCCATGGCACTTTATTTTGGGTATTATGCGAGAAAATTACTTTTTTACTGTTTAAAAAAAGTACATTTTTCATACTTTATATGTGCGGTTTAATTCCAAGGGAGTAATGCAATGCATGATAGAGCCCCACCAGCGATTAATAATATGGATGACGCTGGTTTTGGAAGACAATGCCTCAAGAAAAAAGAAAAAAGAAAAAGGTAAAGAAACTTCACTCTGCCCTTTTCTATTTGCCTGCAGGAGGCCATAATGGAGTAAAAGTTTATTTTAATAAGCACACTGTATGAGAAACAGGTAAATCGGCTTCTTTGGCGACTCCTGGGGTGACATTGCTCAAACAGTCAGTCCCTCCCCACTGACACATGGCTCAGTGATTCACAGAAAAGCTTCAAGCTCCACTCTGCCCACGGGTCTCTGCTGCCCAGCAGTGATGTCTCTGGATACCCATGGGTATCAGGGAACAAGCTCTGAGATGGTTCCTCTTTGGAAAGAACTTTTTGCTTTCAGGGAGGCACTCAAATATGTGCTTGGTCTTTTCATCATACAAACCTTCACTTCCATCGTTGTGAAGATTCAAATGCAACAGGTGACCGGGGTTGCCCTGGCTACGTGGTCCCTACCTCCCCAGGTGAGGGTCCAGAGGTAAGGGGGAAGCTCAGACATGAAATCAGGAAACAAAAGAAATCCTTCAGAACCACATTCCATCTCAGGGGGAAGTCTGAGGGCCACAGATAAGCACAGCCTTGGTGAAAGTCAAAAAGATGGAAAGAGAGCGAGCCTGAAAAGCACAGAGTAGCATCAATACTCACATGAATCACCGAGAACCTAAACTTGGGGGTCTACCCAGTATCTCCCCATGATGCCCCACCCCACCCAAACCAAGACAAATAGATATACCTAAGTAATCAAGTACAGGATGCTGACATCCCTCCCCCACTTTCCACCGAGCAGACGTACCACATCTGATGCCTCCACAGATGGAGTTGCTAATGCTGCCCCACCCCTAGGAATTTGGGGGAATGTAACAGGTAGACTTCTCATGATCCAACAGACTATGGATGCCTGTAGCCTCACTCTCCTTTCTGAAGGGACCTGACACTCCTAAGTCCCTAATGGAGGCCAGGGCATGGGATTCTCACCCCCAAACCACCATCCAAACACAAGAACTACATAGTGGTATGTGATCACGTACGCTAGAATCTACCGCGTCAGCCCTTCTCCAAGCGGCTACAGTGACGTGCCTCTTCTTAAATAATTAACTGTATGAAGAGATGGTTTGCGTGATGAGTTTATACATTTGTACCCAAGTTACAGGGATCTCAATCAAGATGAGCGTGACAGAGAAATCCATTTCTGCCACCCCAGAGTTCCCTGGTGTTAGACTGTAGGTATGTAGGCACGGGTCCTGAGAAACTGGGGATCTGCTTTCTGCTCTTCATCCAGGACATGGTACTGGTAGTCCATTCCTTAAAGCCACTGTTGAGTAGTATTCCACCAGATGGATTCGCTGTCACTTGTTTATCCATTCTCTTGTAGAGTGGCATGTGACTTGCTCCTAGTTTTGTATGCTATAAAAAAAGCTACTGTGAATGTTTGCATCAAACTTCTGGGACTTGTTCTGTTTTTCCTCGAGGAATTGTTGGTAGGAATATGTTTAACATAGGGGACTGTTGAGCCATTCTCTAGAGATATTGTACAAGGAATGAGCTCTAGTTGGTCCATATTTTGTTAGCACTTGAAATTGTTAGCCATTGAGTGAGTACGTAATGGTGTTTCAGTGTGGTCTTAAGTTTGTATTTTACTAATGACAAATTATGCTGTGTTTTTCATGTGCTAAAAGCTCTTTGTACATCTTCTTTTGGGAAAACTTTGTTAAAGTCTTTTACCCATTTTTATATTGGGTTGTGTAATTTATTCAGATACATGGCACACATATTCTGTGTCTTTGGTGACATGTGCATTCTTTGAAGTCCATGACTTGTTTTTCAATAGTATGTTTCAACCAAGTCTTTATATTTTCTGGGATCTAGTTCACTAATTTGTTTTTTTTTCACAGCTCAAAGTTGAGATATTTTGCTAAATGGCATCCTTTGTTTTCATTCATTAGTTTATCAAGTATACTATTACCTGGGTCCAATACCCACACTCATAGGTAAATAAAAATGGTAGCAATCAACTGCATCTCCTTCCTCATCTAGTATGCTCTCCAGAGACCCCTGACATGGTACAAATCAGAGCTGGAAGGGCCTCTGTACCCCTGGTCTGAATACTAGGCAGCCTCAGAGAGCCCTCTGCCAGACATGTGTCTATGGCAAAGAATCTTGGGCTCTGCTACAATGCCTGCCATAGACTCCCTGTCCCAGCGTGGCAGCCACACGTCTCCAGGATCTCTCCAGAAAGCTTCAGCTTTCATTGCTCTCTAATAATGAATGGAAGGAGCATTTAGGTAGTATAAAAACATACAAACCAGGTGGTTATAATTGAGAAGTAAATGTCTTCCCCATAGACCCATTCCAAAACTCACATATATGAAAATATCTGGAAACTGTCTATGCAAAAACAAGTATTTATGTATACTCATAGGGATATAAACATGTATTTACACTTATACATATGAATCTATTTTTTATTTTTTATCTATCTATCTATCTATCTATCTATCTATCTATCTATCTATCTATCTAT
>CABHPP010131369.1:0-14556 GCA_902168425.1 Peromyscus attwateri | reverse complement strand
TATCTATCTATCTATCTATCTATCTATCTATCTATCTATCTATCTATTTTTTGGTTTTTCAAGACAGGGTTTCTCTGTGTAGCTTTGCGCCTTTCCTGGAACTCACTGTGTAGCCCAGGCTGGCCTCGAACTCACAGAGATCGGCCTGTCTCTGCCTCCCGAGTGCTGAGATTAAAGGCAGAATCTATTTTTTAAATGTAGGTTTAGAGCAATGATTCTCAAAGTGTGGGTCATGACCCCTTTGGGAGTTGAATGGCCCTTTCACAGGAGTTGCATCAGATATCCTGCATAGCAGATGTTTACATTATGATTCATAACAGCAGCAAAATGAACAGTTATGACGTAGCAATGAAATAATTTTATGGTCGGAGGTCACCACAACATGAAGAACTATATTAAAGGGTCACAGCATTAGGAAGGGTGAGAGCCACTGGTTTTGAGTATTTCCCCTCAGCTGTGGTTGCGGTTGTGTGTGTGTGTGTGTGTGTGTGTCTTCAGTCTGAAAATACTAACCTGACCCCAACAGATTATTTTAATATTTGTTATTGTGCCCATCTACTGACCTAATTTATAATATAAACTTTATCATAGGCAGGTTCAACTCCAAGTATTAGGTGTGTGCACACATATATGCATGTGTGTATGAGTTGGTAATATCTGTAGCCTCAGACATTCATTGAAGGTCTTAGAGTGGGTTTCCTGCTGAAAAGGAGCAACCACCATATCCGCAAAATAGTTGGTTGCAGCTTAATTTCTACCATCTTAATAATATATCTCATCAACCTTTTGTCAACATTACTGAACGTTTTTGCAATGACATTTTTTTTTTTTTTTTGGTTTTTTCGAGACAGGGTTTCTCAGTGTAGCTTTGTGCCTTTCCTGGAACTCGCTTGGGAGACCAGGCTGGCCTCGAACTCACAGAGATCCGCCTGGCTCTGCCTCCCGAGTGCTGGGATTAAAGGCGTGCGCCACCACCGCCCGGCTTGCAATGACATTTTTGTGTAGAGAAAACCACCTCACGGTTGTTCAAATCTTAGATGGTCTTTTAGTAAAAAATCCAGAGCCAGATATCAGGGTGGAAGGTGAAAGATCAGAGAAGCAGAACAGCCAGCCACTAGTTTTTACCTCTACGAAATCCTCAGCCTAAAGAGAGCGAGTTCCTGCTTCCTCGGGCTTTATATACCTTTCTCTGCCCTGCCATATTACTTCCTGGGGTTAAAGGTGCATGTGCCACCACTGCCTGGCTCTGTTTCTCTCCTATACTGGATCAATCTCATGTAGCCCAGTGTGGCCTTGAATTCACAGAGATCTGTCTGTATTAAAAGGTGTGTGCCACCTCTGCCCTACTTCTATGTCTAATCTAGTGGCAGGCTCTGTCCTCTGATCCTCAGACAAGTTTATTAGGGTACACAATATATGACCACACCTCACTCTACTGGCACTCTCTTCTCCTTAGACGATGGCTTTCCAAGAAGGGAGACGGAGCATCTGAGATGATTATGGCGTCTGCCTGGAGCTGGAGCTCTGCTCCATAAAACCTGGGCCCCTGAACATGCTGACTCTGTACAGCCTGCTTTCCACTGACCTCATCCAGCATATCTCCTCTGTCATTCTTGCGCCTTTCATGATGGCAATCCCACCCCGCCCTTCCTTCATCAACCTCTGCCTCTCTGGGGATCAGACTCACTGGTCCCCTTGGGTGACAGGCTGCCTTAATGAGTGCACTTAGGGCCTTCATGAGTTTCCTCCTCTGGTTTGCATTCAATAAAATCAATCACCTGAAGCCGAGACACTTTTTGATGGAAGCATCCAGTTGGGGTTAGCTGGAACCATTTAGAGGTCAGGGGAGCTGTTTGGGGGGTTTGGGGGATTCTTCTGCTTCAGAGGAACACCTGGTTCCACAGGAAGAGAGTAAAGGAAGGGGAGAAGTGGGTGGGCTATGTAGAGTTTTTCCTTGGGTTGCTGAAGGTGAGGTGAGAGGTTTCCCAACAATGGTTCAGTGCAATTCATCAGTCTAAGAAAACATGATGGTATTTTGTTCAGGACTCACGAGGACCTCACTGGCAGGAGCGACATTCCTGTTGTATTTGGAAAGCCACAGTGAGGCAGAGGGATTCAGGAGAATAAAACGGCATGACATTTTATTTTGAGATAGGGATTCTCCCTAGCAGTCCCTAGTTCTGCCCCCTGGTACAGGAAACTTATGCATTACAGGGTAATTCAGCATGGCACCCAGCATGCTATCATGGGTGCCTGATAGAGTTCTGACCATCATCCATGCAGAGCAATATCAAATCCTGTATTGAAAGAATCCCTCCTTGATTATGCCTTGGCAACAGCATTACCTCTCTGAACTGGTTCCCAGTGGCCCATTTCAATTTCTATCTTTGATGCGGTTATCTTACCACGCTGCCTCTTCTCTGGAGTACAGGGTGGCACAGCTTGTTTTCAAACCCTCTTTTCTTGAATGTACACACAAGCCGAATCATACTGGTGAGAAAAACAGGCTTCCAAGCTGCTGCCATCAATGACTCAGCTACTTGGATTAGGATAACGCTGGATCTTGCTTTCTCAGCACGTGGAGAAGGTTCCGTTCCGTTCGGGAGTGGTGGAGGCTTTCCTCTTTGGGCAGGAGAGGGAAAAGCACTAGACGGACGAGGCAGGAGGGACTGGCAGGTTCAAGTCCTGGATCTGCTGCTAGTTAAGACGGGACTTTCATGTCGCTGGGCCTGAGCTCACTCATTCTGAAATGGTGTGGGTGACTGCAGACACGAGAGGAGCCAGAGTCGGTGCCGGCTTCCACATCTCCCTAGCTTTCTGTAATGTCACTTGACATCTTTTTCCCTTTCCGATTCATGGCTGACAAAACTATGGACTCCCAGGGACACTTTCCAGAAGGGACATCTGCTCCAAATCCTCTGGAGGCTGAGGACAGTCTTACTTACAAGGCTGGGAGAATGTACCACTCCCTGCAAAGCCGTGGCCTGTCGGGATGGGCGTTTTGTGGGCTCTTGGTGTGACTTCTGTTGGGTACCAGACAGAAGTGCCTGGGAAGACCACGTGTTTAAGCAGTCTCAGAATATAAGGTCAACAGGAAGGACTGGCTTCGTCCTCACTTTCAGAAAAGCTCAGCTCAGAGCTGACAGATCTACCCACATGACAACAGCAAAACATTTTTCAGAAGGAAACTGGAGAATTATGATCACGTCTTGAAATCATTTGATCTTCCACACAGCGAATGTGTTCTCCTTCCCTGCTCCTCCTTACACCTAAGTGTTTTACATGGTGATGTGATACTATGGAATTGATCAAAAGATTGACACACGTGGGAAAATGACACATACTGGATATAAGCGTGCAGGTAGGGACGATCAGATGTGCACACTGACACCCTCTGGTACTCCTTCCTACAAAGCGAGTGGGCTGTGGGGGGGCTCTTCCCCGCCTGCCTCACTCACTGTTGTATCCTCAGCACCTAAGACCATACTTGGAACCCGACAGCGTGGAGATAAGCTCGTACAGGATAAATGAATGGATGACTTTGTCTTATGTGGTGATATTTTATTTGTGTTTTAATAAATAAAGCTTGACTGGAGATCAGAGGGAAGAGCAAGCCATTTTAAGTAAACAAAGAAGTCAGGCAGTAGTAGCACAAGCCCTTTAATCCTATCACTTAGCAGGCAGGATCTCTGTGTGTTCAAGGCCACCCTAGGGAACAGAGCCCAGCGTGGTGACACACACCTTTAATCCCGATACCAACCATAGAGTCTGGGGGTCTGTACAGACAGACAGAAAGTGACAGAGCTGTGTAGGAAGAGGAAGTGATGTAGCTGGGATAAGAGAGCCAATGAGAGAACAGAACAGAAAAGGCATATAAACATGAGTATACAGGAAGAAGCTCTCTTTGGAAGCTGCGGAGTTGGGGAGGTGAGGTTAGCTCGTGGTTTGTCCTATTCCTCTGATCTTTCTCTTGGGCTTTAACCCAAATTTCTGGCTCCGTGTTTTTTATTTATTAAGACCACTTAGCAATTCATCTACAGTCTTACCCTCAGCTCAGGTGAATAGCACTATCTGGACTATCTGGAACTCAGCCCTCAGCTGGGAAGGGTACCCGGGTGCAAGGCTCTGGATGGACAGTGGAATCACAGTTCCTAATGATAGGAACTCCAGTTTGTACAAACCAGATGGCACTGAATTACATATGCAGCGGAAAGATAAGACCCCTCACAGCAGGGATGCAAGGCAAGAGGCTGGGAATGTGACCCCAGAAAACCCAGAGGGAGGGAGGGAGGAAGAGAGAGAAGGAGGCCATGAGCCTTCCAGGTATGGGTGGGGGAGAAGGTTTATTGTAGACAGAAGGGAGAAAACAGGCTAAGGCATCTGGGAGAGTCCAGAGTGGACATGACTGACAGACTGCGCCAGGCCATGTGAGGAGAGGGAGAAGGGGAGAGGAGGAGAGAGGAACCTGGAGTGACTGCCAAGAGGCCAAAAAGGTAAAAGGTCAAAATGGGCCAGGCGGCGGACGCCTTTAATCCCAGCACTCAGGAGGCAGAGGCAGGCGGATCTCTCTGAGTTCGAGGCCAGACTGGTCTACAGAGTGAGTTCCAGGACAGTCAGGACTGTTAAATAGAGAAACCCTGTCTCGGAAAACAAAAACAAAACAGTCAAAATGGCTGGGTTATATAGGGAAGAGCAGCTGGGGGAAGTCCAGCCCAGGCCTTGGGCTGGAGAGTTCAGGGTTGGGGACAGGGGATGCCAGCCAAGAGGACCCTTTAACAGGTAGGGACTAAGGGATGCTGGGAGACTGTGAAGGCCAGTGTCAGCTTTGATATGTTAATATGAAAGAAAGAGGGACCTGATCAACTCTTAGGATCAAGAAACACTAGAACATCAAGAAACAAGCAATAAAATGCTCATGGATGCAGAATATTTCCTGGGGACTGAGGAGATCTGCAAAGCTCTTCTAACTGAGCCAGTGTTTCTCGACTGGGGACAATATCCCCCCCCACACACACCCCGAACACACACACCCCGCCCTTGCCCAAAAACATATGGCCATGTCTGGAAACATTTTTGAATGGCATGATTGTGTGGGATGGTGCTTAACATTCCGTGGTGTGCAGGATAAAGCAGTATCCAGTCCATAACATGATGGGGGGTGGGGAGCAGGGCTGAGTTAACATGGACATGCGCTACAGCTGAGAAAAGGAACTTTTGAACCCTCGTCTTAAATAGAACACATCAAACCACACACGGAAATTCACCTCCGTGCTGATGCCAGCCTTCCCCTTGCCTTAGCAAAGTCTCGGAGAGAGACACAGGCTACACTTGTGACTTTGAAATCACTGAAGGTCTGGCTTCTGTTGCAGTCCATCACGCTATCTCAAACAGCTGCAAGGGATCCGACCGGCCGGCCAGCAGAAGGGGGCTGCTAGCGCGGTGGGCTCTGGCGACGTCAACTGCCACCAGTCCTTCTACTTGTGAAGACGGAAGCCTGGAGTGGGGGGCCCTGGGGAAGACGCGGAACTGAGGGATTTTCATCAGAGGTACGGGGTAGGGAACGCAGGGTTGCCTGCTCTGGGAGACGAGAATACAAAGCCTCCCACAAGGCTGATGCCAGAGTGTAACTCCGAGCATTGTCTTCATGACAGGAGAGTTACACAGAGCGCAGCAGGAACGCATCAAGAGAAAAGACTCGAGGTCAGCTGGGTGGGTGGCACGGGCCTCTCACCCCAGTGCTGGGCACTTTAGACTTCTCGGGCATCCTGGCACGCTATTATCCTGCCATTTGGGAACAAAAGCAGGGGGCTGTCCATGAGTCTGAGGCCAGCATGATCTACATAGAAAGCTCCAGGCTAGCCATGGCTGCATACCTATACCTTGACTTAAAAAAAAAAAAAAGATTCTGAAGGCAAGGGAAGTGTGTGTGTGTGTGTGTGTGTGTGTGTGTGTGTGTGTGTGTGTGTTTGGGAGGGTGTTGCTTAGAGGACAAAAATGCTAGCTGAGCAAGCCCCCATGACCCGAGTTCGAATCTTGTAACCCCTAAAAATCTGGCTGTGGTGGGGTTATCCAGCACTCGTATGGTGAGATGGGAGGCAGAGACAGGACAGACCCTACCTCAACAAGCTGGAGGGAGAGACCACCTCCTCAAAGTTGTCCTCTGACCTCATTACCTGTGCTGTGTGATATGAGCACACCCACACAAACATAAAAATACACGTACACGTACACAAAATTATATACATTTAAGAAAACTAAAAGGCCCCCAAGAGGTTGTCTTTGGTGTTCAGAGAGCCTCAGAGGCACTGAGAACACCTCCATCCTTGCCACACTAGTGCCATCTCAGAGGTGGCTCATCCGAGACCCAGAGAGACCACAGCCCCCTGAATCTCATTCTCCACACACGATGTAGCCAAGGAGCATCTCAAGCTCTTATTGCTCTGAAGACATGAGACAAGTTCAAAACCAACAACAAACCATGTTGAAACTAACAGCCGGCTGCTAGAGCAGGGCGAATCTGTAGCAATGAGGGCCAGGGAGGATGTGTGATCCACCCCTGCAGTTCAGCTGTTAGGAGGTTCTCATTTCCACATCTAAGACTTTCTCAGATTAAAACCTGGCCAGGGAAATCTAAAGAATTGGTAGCATCACCATTAACTCTGAAAACTAGAAACATTTATCCAAGGGACTCCCCAGCCCAAAGCAGCTTTCTCATTTGTACCAACCAAAGGCACTTATTACCCCTACCTATTTCCCCGTGGAAAAGGGTGCTGAGAAAAGGCCACAGGAGGTCAGAGATGAGCTCAGAGTGCATCCTGGCCTGGCAGTCAGACGCCAGGGCTGTGGTCTCTCTAGGTCACCAGCACTGTCTGGTCAGCCACTGTCACTGCTGCTGTGTCTCTACTAGAAAACAAAAGCAGCCCGGCAATGCTCTCCAGGCAGAGGCTTCCACGCTTCCATTTTCTCCTGGCGGCATGAAGGGCCTTAACCGCTGACGTCTCCTGAACGCCACGTCTAACGTCTCATTACTCTGCTAGAGGGTTCCGAGCCATCTTGTCTATTTTGTCGAATCTGCTTCCAAGGCAAGTGAACACAATGCCTACAGTTTTTTGTCCAGATGATCACTCAACACCTTTCACGTGGTGTTCTAATTTCACGAATGTGTGCCTCCGAAATGTCTTTGACTAACTGACAGATGTCTTTCTACCAGCTGCCTGGGAGTCAAACCAGCTCACATTGATTGTACGACACAGTCTCAACTTCTAGACTTGGAGACGAGGACAAGGTTGGTAAGAGGCTCGGCAGAGGCGAGGGTTTTGTCCTGTGGGGTCACGCGGAAGAGGAGTTGAGTCTATGAGCTGCCCTCTGGGCTTGGAGTCTCTGCTCTGAATGCCTCTTGTTTTTTTGTTTGTTTTGTTTTGTTTGTTTGTTTGTTTTTATCTAGGGATACAGCTAGAGCCTTTGGTGCATGCTAGCTTCCTGTGGGGCTAGGGATAGAAATGCGGACTCCTACAAGAGTTCTGAAGCCCTCACAGACTGCCCATCTTAGTACTGGGAGGAAAGACATGTCAAGTCCATAAGCCGGAGGCCACCAGAAGGGCACTTGGGATGAGAACAGAAACCTGGGGGGATAACCGGAGTGCTAGGCCGCTGGGCATCTCACTGGCAGGTAAGGCACCTGTCCTCAGCCTGCTTGGCCCCCCTCCATGCTGCCAGCTGGCCCGCCCCGTTCCTGGTTCCCCCAACCAACTACTCCCCACTTACTGGAAGACCAGCTACCGCCCTGCCCCCGCCCCAGAAACCACTTCCTCCTTTTGTAAAGCCCTGAGTTCCTGGCCTCTACTGGGAGAAGCGGGCTCCTGGCTGCTGGAACAGTAATTCCACAAGCAGGGCATCTTCATTAGCTCCGGCTTCAACTGCGCATATGTGCAAAGCCACTTTTCCAGGAGGAATGCATCCATCTTAGCTTGACACTGGCTAGTGTAGGAGCCAGAGGAACTACGGCTCAAAACCTGAAAGTCACTGTTCCAACGCACACATGCTCCTAGAGTTAAATCAGGATCCCAGAACTATGAAAACTTAGTTGCTCAAATCCTGTTTGGGGCACCTTATTAAAAAGATCAGAAAAAAAATATAAATACAGACAGATGGGTAGGCAAGTGAGTGTTCTCTCTGTCTCTGTCTCTCTCTCTCCCTCTCTGCCCCCCCCCTCTCTCTATCACACACACACACACACACACACACAAAGACAACAAACATGGTATCAACCCTCTCAAACCAAAATAAAACACTCGACTACCTGTCTACAGGTAAGCAATGCTCTTTCCCAACAAAAAACGAGGCCATGACATCGAAGTCCAGGTGCTTCTGCACGGTGAGGAGGCTACCGGGCAAGGCAGGCCGGGTCACGACTCACTCAAATTTTATTTTTCCCTGGAACAGGAGTTTCATGTGACCCTCTCCTGTAGTGAGTGCTGACCAATGGTCAAAGATGATAATCAAACAGCAGGATAAACCCAGCAGGCCCAAGGTCATGGCTGTCTGGTTAGGGTTGGGAGGGAGGCCAAAGGGGGAGGGGACAGATGTTAGCACCCTTCCGACCCCTGGAGGCAATTAACTCATATTTCCAAGCAGGAGGTGCCCTTATGTTTAGTTAATTCTGTAGGCATAACTGTACATAATTAGAAGTCATAATTATGGTTCTCTTTCTAAAATGTGACCATAGTATCCACATTGACCTCTGGTGGCAGCCTGGCACCCATGCTGGGAAGTACAAACATTGAGGATCCAGCCTCTACCCAATGGCCTTACCACCTTGGACAGCCACGGCCCTCCAGAAACTTCTAAGGTCAGGCATCTACACTTGCTCCCTGGGGAGCAAACGTGGGATCTGTTTGAGGTTTCCTAATTATCCCTTTTCACTGAGAAATATTTTACTTTAAATAGACACCGACTAAGTCAGAGCCTTGACACCAGGGTCTTGCAGACCACGTGGGGAAGGCCAAAACAGCCATTCAAATTAATATGCCAGTAATTACTGTGCATCTACCCTCTAATTACCCATGAAATGACCAAGTTGAAAAGATCAATTCCTGATCAGCTTTTCGCTTGGGCATTTTGCAAAAGTTGCCATGGAGGCTCTCGGTCACTTAAAAATGTCAACTTATCATTAGTTTATTATACCCTATCAGCCCCCAACCAGCCATAGATCTGAGCTTAGCCCAAATCACGCTACCAAAACAAATCATTCCACAGGAAACCAAACTGTCTATCTGGGTTTTCAGATAGAGACAGCTCTCAGCTCTGCACAGAGAAACACAGAATTTGTGAGGTGAAGAGATACCCTGAAACCATGTTACTGATGAACAGGAAGAGACAGGTCCAGGTGAAGCGAAAGAGTCCTGGGTGAGTCAGTTGGCAGTCTCCAGCAGTACACAAACAGGACCCACCCTGAACCTGGAAGACTCTCCAGCCCAGCCATGCCTGGGGGAAGAAGATTTGAAGGCTGTCTTTTTAACATAACAAAGCCTCCCAACAGTAGGATACTTCTCAGGGATCTCTGGAAGATGCTTTGGACTGAGTACCCCACAGGTACTCAGAGAGGGCAAGAAATCCAAAAGACCATTCCAGAGTGTCTCTTTTAGCGCACAAATCCAACACATTTTACAATAAAAAAAATGTGATTATCACCTTACTTAGTAGTGAATGTTAGTTAATGTCTCTCCTGTTTTCAGGTGCCACCTGGGCCCCCGACCCCTTTCCTTTTTAGGGGTATCTGCACCTTCACCTTTTACTAGTAGCCCCTTACACAATCCAAATAGAGCCAACTTCTTTCCAACAGTACTTTAAATCTTCAGCTAAGTGCTTGGAAAGTTGAAAAAAAACGAGATAGTGCAGAGCTCACTAGCCTCTCTCTGCCCGGCTGAAAAGAGAGCCGGGAAATTCCCAAGTTCGGTAACAACAGTTGCCGAGAGAGGGCTTTACAGACAAGTCCTGTCAACATCCAAACCCAGTCCAGAGGCGAGTCCCACTTGGAGGCATGAACTTCGAACAAACGGTCCCAAGAAGTACAGTTTTTGCCCATACACTCCTCTCTGAATAGAACTGCCTGGGGGTAAATGATGGTTTTTCTGTATTTGTAAAAGCTTTATTCAGTGAAGAGAAATAAAACCACTACTCAGAGGTGTCCCCAACTAGAGTTTAAATAGAGGAATAATTGCCTCGCTGCTTTTATAGGCAATGTCACTCGTGAGATATACTACCCTAGTACTGTTTTCTTTTGCTTCAGTAAGAGAAAGCAAGAGACTGGGGGTAAAGGCATTTAATTGAGACCAGGACATTTGCATCTCAAAGCCCACTCCCCACATGGCCACCAATGCAAACTGCATAGGCCAAGTGCCAGGGGCACAACCACTGAGATGGGTAAGGAGGAACTTTCAGAAGGGCAAATTCTCAAATTTACATTAATTATTGAAAAATTTTCACGTTATTCACTGGCCAAGAAGTCTAACGCCACACACACATGGCAAGGATTCTTCGACCACGTGCCAGCTTGCTATGGTACTATGGGCTCCACACATCACCCAGCAGACTGCCACTCTCACGACCTCGCAGAATATTAAAAGGAAGGCTCTGCCGTTGTCATCATCTACGTTGTGTGCCCCCACCCCCGCCCCCAACCCCCAGGCTTTGCTTCCTGCTCAGTAAAGAAGCATCCAGCTGTATCGATCCCAGGTGTGACAGGGACAGACAAGTCACAGATTAAACACCATCCTTGTCCATTTCAGTTGAGAGTTCAGAACTGAACTGCATACTCCACTGGTTTACTGAGGGGTGCCTGGTGAAAGAAAGGGTTAAAAACGGGAACCCTGGACCCAGGAGACAACTCAGTGGGAGGAGAAAGCACTGGCCACACAAGCCTGGTGACCTGTGTTCGGATCCCTGGAACGTACACAAAAAGCCAGAGGCTCTCGGGCCCTCGTATAGTCTGTGCACGCCTGTGGAGATAGGGAGGTGGAGACGGGATGATTGTCCTGGGTCAGCTTGCCTGGAGAACGCAGCACAGTGACATAAACAAGAGAGAGCGTGCCTCCACAGAGCTGTCCTCGGGTCCTGCACCGGGCATGTGCACATGCACTCATGGGCACAACGAGTAGGTAAATAACCGCCACAGCAGTATTATTGGGTCGCGCCACGCTCTGGCAGGCAAAGTGGATCAGGTTTTAAAAGTAAAACATGCCAGGCATGGGGGGGCACACGCCTTTGGTCCCTGCACTCGGGAGGTAGAGACAGGTGGGTCTCTGAGTTCGAGGCCAGCCTGGTCTACCCTAGAGTTAGTTCCAGGGCAGCCAGGGATACACAGAGAAACCCCTGGCTCAGAAAAACCAAAAATAAATCAGTAAAAATTAACAAAATGAAACAATCAAGCGGAAGAATATAGCAGCACTCTGCCGAATTCCCAGCACCCCGGAGGGTCATCCTTGGCTACACAGAGAGTTATGTGCCAGCCTGGGCTACAGGAGAACCTGTCACAAACAGACAACAGAACTTGGGAAGCTAAGGCTGAAGAACTGCTGTGAGTTCAGGAAAAGCCTGGGCTAAAAAAAAAAAAAAAAAAAAAAAAAAAAAGGGTGGATGGGGTGGGAAATATTCCATCCATATCACAAAGGCTAGTGTAGTGACTGTCACCCTGCTTTCCATTTTATTCTCCAAAGAACTTGTCCATTTGGGGCTGCAGGAACACAATTTTTGTATTTCCCCACAATGTCTAGCTGCCCAAATTTTCCCAAACAACTTTCAAAAAACAAACAAACAACAACAACAACAAAAAAGGGTAGCTAATGAATCCAGCATGGATTAAATTATTGATTCCATTGCACACACACACACAAAATTCATTTGAGTTGGAGAAGATGGCTCCCATGGTGAAGGCTGACCTTCCAGCCTGATGATGAGTTTCATCTCCAGGCCCCACGGGGTGGGAGAGAAGTAACTGACACTGCCCTTTGACACCCACTTGTGCCCCCCATATATACACGTAAGTAAATTCTTTTAAAAACATTAATTTATGCCAGGCATGGTGGATAGTGGCACATGACTTTGATCCCAGAACTTGGGAAGCAGAAGCAGGCGGATCTCTGTGAATTTGAGGCCAGCCTGGTCTACAGAGCAAGATCCAGGACAGCCAGGGCTATACAGAGAAACCCTGTCTCGAAAAACTGAAAAGTTAATTTGATTCTTTTTAAAGGTAGAGATATTTTTTTCAATCACATACTGTCCCATTAAGGCAGCTGACATCCCTGTACACAAACCATTCGTTCTATTAGAGGCCAAACTGGAAGCAATTTAGGAGACAAAGCGTCGGAGTAAGCTCCCTGCTGCCGCCATCTTCACATCTGGTCAACCCAGGCCATCTCTGCCACATTTGCAAAGGAGGCAGAAAAAGACCTTCACCACAGGCAGCTGTGAGGACCGCTCCCTCATGGATGTGGACAGTTCTTACCTCCACCTATTTCTCACGAGCATTGAAGGCAGTATGTATGGGGGGAGGGGGGTGTGGAGAGAAGCTGGGTCGGGTGTTCAGTCCATCAACAGGTTTAGTGGGACCTGCACGTAAACATGAGGCACCTGTGTGTGTTTCTGGAAGTCATATGCCGCTCTGTGAGAGACAGGCACACACAACGGAGCTGGGTTTAGACTCACAAATTAGAAGTTTTCTCTCCCTCCTCAGAGTGTTCGCACAATAGGATGGCGTATTCTCCTCTTGGTGGCAGGAAACACGATCCTAAGTTCTCCTGTGCTTGTGAAATTTTCACATGCAGTGCAGCATGCAGTGAGGTTTTAGACTAAATATATCTACCCAAAATTCACGTGGGGCCACAACCCTAGCATGTTCGTTATCTGGACACAGGAGAAATGGTTCTGGACTGGGAAGATGACCTCAGCCAGCAAAGTGCCTGCCAAATAACAAGGTTCTGAGATCAGATCTCTAGAGCCCAGGTAAAAAGCTGGGGGAGGCGGCATGTGCCTATGACCCCAGGTCTGGAGGGTCCGGGACAGGCAGAACAGTGAGCTCCAGGTTCAGAGAAACTCTGTCTCAAAGAATAAAGGCGGAGAGCAATCAGGGAAAGACACCTGATGTCGGCCGGCCTCTGGCCGCCACACACACACGTGTACACACGTGCACCCGCAAGCACATATTCACACACCCACACTAATGAGCACGTGCAGCATCAACACAGAAGGTACTATCATGTACGTTGTTGCCATGTGTTGTGTTTCCAGGGATCCCTGAAGACTTTTATTTTTAAAAACCAAGTCCCTTACAAGCAAACAAGCAAATAAAAATGTGGAAACCACTTCTCAAGAAGTTAGAAAATGTTAAAGATGAACGAAATCAGCGTACATTCTCTCCACACTTTGATGATGTATCTTTCTGATTATCAACCAACAGGCCCTGGCAGGTTACCCAGCACAAATGGCCTCTATTTCCTTATCTGCTAAATGAGGGGATTTCTTTATCTGCAGTAAGGGGGTGGAAGGCATCTTTAAAGTAGACACGCTATCATCCAGAGTCCCCTCCAACCTATCTTAGGAAGGACAAGGTTTGGGGCATTAGTTTGTCGGAGACAGGCCCCTGCCTCCTCTACCCAACTCAGGATCCCCTCGTGGCCTGGATGGGAGAGCTGCCCTTTCTGGACCTTCTGGTTTGGCTAATCTCTTTATGTCTCTTTGCTCTGCTGCCCAGACAACCCCACAGCAAACAGAGGCCCGGGCTTCCACCAGCCAGCTCCAAATTGGGAACCCGCCTATTTTGTTAGCTTGGGGGCAAAGGGAGGGAGCAAACAGCAGCTTTTGTGAGTCAAGCTGGTGAGACTCTTGACTCAATTAGGACCATGAAAAGGTGGAGACAGTTAAAGGGCTCTTTCTAGGCGGGCCCTTCACTCCGACCCACCCACCCAGATCTCGCACTGTACTTGACTGGAGAGGTGGTTAGATTTGATGGGAGCCAACCATATTTTCTGCCCTTCGCCCAATTCGTTTCCCCCTCTCAGCCCAGCAGGGACTAAATCAGGTGAATGAACACCTTCTAGCTACATGGTGTATTTTCTTAAAAGAAGAAATACAGTGGGAGCCATACGGTTCCATTTTCTGATGTACAGTACAGGCCCAGGTTCTGCATGTGCTCCTGGGTAAAGAAGCCGAGTCCCTTGAAAAAAAAAGGAGAATTAGAGAAATAGCCCAGACGCAGAAAGACAAATAGTGCATGTTTTCTCTCACATGCAGAGCATAGGTTTTATATACATGTCTCCACACAAGGCTATAAGGAAATATTGAGGGGCTATTTGGGGAAAGGCGACTCGCAGGATAGGGAAGTGGGGGACAGGAGAGGATAAAGGGGGTGAATGTGGCCACTGTACATGAGAAATGTGAATGAAAACATCTTCATGGGGCTGGGGATGTAGCTCAGTTGGTAGAGTGCTTGCTTGCCTAGCATGTTCAAAGCCCTGGGCTTCAATCCCTAGCACACTAAGAGCCAGAGGCAGCAGGACCAAG
>CABHPP010131368.1:24467-48684 GCA_902168425.1 Peromyscus attwateri | reverse complement strand
TCACAGTGTCACCTTCCCCAATCAGACCCACATGGCTCGCCCTAAGGTCTCATCTTCCAAAATCTTCCAAATTCACACTTTAACACTCTGACTCATAACAGTCACATACCTTTCTAAAAACAGGGTTCAAGATGGATCTTTATCACACTACGTCATGAAAATAAATTATACGCGATGGGCAAATAAACTGGGATATTTTTGCCTGTCTCTTCAAACTAGGAAAACTAAACATTCCACATAATTTGGACTTTTATATTTTAGTAGAACGTATGGAAATGAACTCACAAAACTCCAACATAAACTGTGTGTAAGCTGACGACATTACGAAGCTTTAATTCTTGTAGCTTCTTCTCTCGGGATGCACAACCCAACACGTACATCCCCACACATATATTCCACGACGGAAGTACCTCCAGGTAGCAGCTCTACAATAAAAACCAAGAAACTGCTCTCC
Organism: Peromyscus attwateri; assembly: GCA_902168425.1. Lineage (NCBI taxonomy): Eukaryota > Metazoa > Chordata > Mammalia > Rodentia > Cricetidae > Peromyscus > Peromyscus attwateri. Next base: position 48,230 of record CABHPP010131368.1, on the reverse strand, counting down.
AATAGTTGGACTATTAATACTAATTCAATACTAATAATTAGTCCAATACTAATATAAATTCACAAAATTAAAGCATTTTTATGTTTTTACTTCTTAAGTAGAAAAAACATTTACTTTTTTGATTTTGTGTTTGTTTTCTTTTCTTGTTTTTATTGTTTTTGTTGTTGTTGTTGTTGGCTCTTTGAGACATGTCTGTCTATGTGGCTCAAGCTGCTTCAAACTTCCAATGATGCTCCCAAGAGGCAGGATCACAGTCATACCATACAGATCCTAACTATTAATGCATTTGATATAATAGTCTTATCAGCTCCTCCCATCATACCTTGTAAGGACTCTCTAATATATTCATGGCACTAAACCAACCAAATGGACACAAGTCCTTTCTTGACTTTAATGAGTACTTTTCAACTTTCAGAATTGATACTTCATGTCGGAGAAGTCTCCACATATCTGTAGCTGGAAATGTACATTCTGTGTAGCCTCAGATAAAGGAAATTTGGGGGTGTTTTTCTGTGTCTTCACTTACTGAAAACTCACTCTGCCTTCATTTTTTTCCCCTTCATTTTCCCCATGTTCTTGTTGTTTTCTTCGGAACTTAACTATATGAAAATGAAAACCAGGTAACCAAACATAGGTGCCATGGATTCTCTATCATATCAAAGGCGCTCATGATGAATGCCACAGCTGATTTTCCTGACATGAATAAACATGTAAAGATGGGGTGGGGAGGGGGGAAATGTCCTTTGGAACGGAAACACTGACTTCACTAATCAAGGCTATAATTACAGAAGAAACACGAATTAAACTCTGAATTCATGCTATTTCACTTGATGCATGAGTTATAATCAGATCAACAGAGCATAGGGGAGCCATCTGGCCACTGCAGCATTGCAAAGACACATGGAGAGCAAGGGCACGCTGACCTTCCTGCCACCGCACCGTCGCACACATTGGCACTAGACGGTTCTGTTTTTCCCTTCTGATTTCTCATTATCCTTTCTGAAGAAAGGACACTCCGATCAATAGGCTCAAAACCAGGATGCCTACAGAAAAAATAAAACTATAACCCTCTCCATTATACAGAGCCTAACTATTAATGCATTTAATATAATAGTCTTATCAGCTCCTCCCATCATACCTTGTAAGGACTCTTTAATATATTCATGGCTCTAGCTTTCTATGGCTCAGATTTTACTTGCGAAATCAACATTAAATTAGCATTTTCATTGTTCTGGGCATCTACTAGGTAATGACAATGGATTTCAAATTTCTGTAAAGCACATCTTTTTCCGTGAAACTGACAGTCCTAAGTACGAGTAACCTGATAATCATGATATCCTCGTCAGTCAATTTGATTCCTCTGAGGCAGCAGGTTATGGAAAACTGAGCTGAATGATGTAATATGCATCCCAGGCAGAGTGTTAGGAGAGCAGCAAATAGGATTTCAATGAGATTCATTATTTATTCATCACAAGATCCAATTTGGGTGTCATTTTCACTGCATACTTAACTGGTTGAAATTCACTGCTGATAGAGTATTTATTCTGCCATGTAAAAAAAGGATGCTTTCAATGTTTTCTTTTTTTCTCTATCTTCCTCTTTGAAAGAGTTCAAAACAAAGAGAGATTTTGTGCCTCATGGCCATTCATAAGCATATCTGAACTTTGTTTGGCAAAGCTAGAAGACCAGACCCAGGAGAAAGCCCTTAAGGACACCCTGTTTTTCTCATTAGGACTGTAGAACAATATGCCAAATATTGTTCAGTAAAAAGGAAATAATACTAGTGGTCAGGAAAAAAGTGGTTTTATAATGCTGAAGAATGAGGTATATGCTATTATGGGACACTCACTGAATAAGTAGCAACCTCAACTTCTGAGTCTACTTCTCAGTCTCATCAGAACTCTTCCTTGAGTTTAGAGAAAGCACAGCCCACAGGCAAAATCGAAGTTGCTCGTCCTAGACTCCTTCTGTGGAGTAACCGAAGTTCACATGCAGGCAAAAATCATAAAGTGTCTACCTACATTTGGGGAACCACAGCATGTTTTAAAATGCCCAATTTCATCGCACACGCTAGGTCTTAACTCCTTTCTTTAGTCCTTTTCCTTTGTAAACATCACGTGCCCTGTCTCCCAAAACACTCCTCAGTGTTCCTGTGATTTTTCCTCTGTACATTGCTCACACTGAGCCCTCCTCTCTGGCTCAATTCTCCAACATGAAATGCTTACTTCTAACTATTTCATGAATGTCTGCTCACATATCTCCTCTCTAGAAGGTATATTTTTGGTCAGAAAGCAACTTTCTCTTCTTCCATAGTCCCCTCGAACTCCTAATCTTCATGCATACCACCACCATGTTAGCATTTACATCCTCTCCTTCTAACTACACACTACTCTTCAAAGTCCTTAAAGGCAGATGCTGTCAGTGCATCATTCTATTCCCGCATCATCAAACATACTGCCTGGTACATAGATGAAGTCCCCTTTCATAAGTAACTTGTGAATATGTTCTGTTCCGAGGATTAAGATTTAATGGAAGCATTAGAGAACAATTGCAAAGGTAGTCACTTCCCAAATTTAAATTATTCAACCTGAATCTCAGTGGCATCTGGCATGCAGAATCATTTCAGCTGAGCAAAGGAGCCCACCTGCAGGAATGAAATGCCTTCTTGATCTCTGACTTTCTGAATTGTAAACAATTTATGAACCTTGACCTTATTTGTAGTATTATCTGGTTAGCAGTGTTGGCAGCTGTTAAAGTTTTAGAGTGCCACAGGTCATGAATATTAAATGCAACAAAAAGGATACTGGGAGAAAATCCAAGTTCATTTGTAAGTGCATGACAAACAGCCCTACAGCTTCAGTAAGGCTAGGAAACCCTGTGTCGAGATGCGGATATCTTGCTGTATCTGGATTCCCACAAGGTCAAGTGTAAGAGAACAAAGGGGGAAGGAAATCACAGTGTGGAGTAGTGCTTCAAGTAGAGTTCACAGACGTTGATTGAGAAAAATCAAAAACAGCAGCGATTTCACATTTCATTCAGTACAGTTGAGATGAGGTTCCCAACTTCACAAAAACCACAATCCAGTAGATATACAGAAGGGACAGCGCTGAGGACTGGGAATAGATCCTACTGACGTCATCCCCCAGCAGCTAATCAAATAAAAAAGCACATGTAGCCTCAATATGCAAATACCTGCAAGTTCTGCATCTCCCAATTTTGTATTCTTCTATTAACCAAATGAAATGGTCAGATGTGCAGGACAGCATTTAACACATGAAGTGTTCGGGTGGCAATGCACCCAGATCCTTTAATGGAACATAAACTCCTTTAGGGATCTTTCTCACGATAAAACTTAAATTCCTGGTAATGAGGGTCATTTGTCAAATTTATCCTCAACATACATCCAAAGCTTAGGTTAAAACTAAGACAAAGATAAATCTCATACACCATGGACAACCTTGGTAATACACATGCTCTTTGGCATAACAAAACAAAACAAAAAATCCTCACTTCTAAAAATGACATATTTTTCCAGTGTCAGTAGCTCCCATTTTCCCATATAATAGCTTAGCTTTTTATCTTGTGTGTGTGAAATAAAGACAAAAATTTAATTTAAAGATATTGTCCATTTTGGAAAGAAATATTGCAAAACGAAACTAGCCATGTGTCTTAGTTAGGATTTCTAGGTGTATGATAAAGCACCATAACCAAAACAGCACATTGGGGAGGAAAGGGGTTATTCGGCTTACACTTTCACTCTGTAGCGTATCACTGAAGTAAGCCAGGACAAGAATGCAAACAGGAGGCAGGAGCTGATGCAGAGGCCATGCACTGGACCTGCTGGCTGGCTTGCTCCCCATGCCTTGCTCAGTCTGCTTTCTTAAAGAAACAAGAACCACCAGCCCAGGGATGACCCCACCCATAATGGGCTGGGCCCTCTCACATCAATCACTAACTAAGAAAATGATCTACAGGTTTGCCTACAGCTGAGTCCTATGGAGACAATTTCTCAACTGGGGTTCCCTCTTCTTAGATGACTCCAGCCCGTGTCAAATTGACATAAAATTAGCCAACACACCATGTTTTAAAAAATTCTTTAAAAAGCAACTGAATTGGTTTCATTTTCCCAAATTATCTCAGGCTAGTATTAGAATTCCTACATCGGAATGTAGGATGCAGAGATCCACAGTCAAACACCAGGCAGAGCTCCAGGAGTCCAGTCAAAGAGAGACAAGAGTGATTCTCTGAGCAAGTGCACCAAGATCATAATGGGGAGACCTGCAGAGATGACCAAACCAGACTAGTGGGAACTCATGAAAATTGGATCAATGGCTGTGGAGCCTGCATGGGACTGGGCTAGGCCCTCTGCATGGCGAGACAGTTGTGTAGAGCCTGATTTACTTCGGGGCCCCCTAGTGGTAGGATCAGAATCCATCCATCCCTGGTGCATGAGCAGGCTTTTTGGAGCCCACTACCTATGATGGGACACCTTGCAAAGCCTTGAGGCAGGGGGAGGGGCTTGGACTTGCCTCTACTGGATGTGCTTCCCCATGGGAGGCCTTGCCTTCTTGTGGGAAGGAGTCATCGGGGGTGGGTTGGGAGGCAGAGGCTGGGGGGGGGGGGCAAAAGGAGGGAAGAGGGGGATCTTTGATTGGTGTGTAAAATGAATGGAAAAAAATTTTCTTAATGAAAAAAGAATTCCTACATTGAGTTTTGATTCGAGGACCCCTTTTATGTATTGCTTTCATATTTTCCACCTGTCACTAAGTGATGAGGAGGTTAATGATGAGACAAAGGATGTTTCCAGATTAACACAGTTCAAAGATGTAAAAGATGAGATCTACATGAGCACACTGGGGGTGAGAGGGGGTAATGGAGGGCAAGGGTCGGGGGTGGGGGAAGCGAGCTTAGGGGAGCGGGAGGTCCCAGCTGGATCAGGAGCAGAGTGGGAGAACAAGGAAAGAGACACCACGATAAATGAAGACCCCATGGGAATAGGAAGAAGCAAAGCGCTAGAGAGGGTCCCCAGAAATCCACAAAGATACCTCCACAATAGACTACGGGCAATGGTCGAGAGAGTGCCTGAGCTGACCTACTCTGGTGATCGGATGGCCAAACACGCTAACTGTCATGATAGAACTTTCATCCAGTGACTGATGGAAGCAGATGCAGAGATCCACGGCCAAGCCCCAGGTGGAGCTACAGGAGTCCAACCGGCAAGAGAGAGGAGGGATTATATGAGCAAGGGATATTGAGACCACGATTGGAAAAAGCACAGGGACAAATAGCCAAACTAGCAGAAACACATGAACTATGAACTAATAGCTGAGGAGCCCCCATGAACTGGATCAGTCCCTCTGGATAAGTGAGACAGTTGGTTAGCTTGAACTGTTTAGGAGGCCCCCAAGCAGTGGGACCGGGATCTGTCCTTGGTGCATGAGCTGGCTTTTTGGAACCTAGGGCCTATGCTGAGACACTTTGCTCTGCCTTGGTGTAGGGAAGAGGGGACTGGACCTGCCTCAACTGAATCTACCAGGCTGGGCTGACTCCCCAGGGGAGACCTTGCCTTGGAGGAGGTGGGAATAGGGGGGTGCATTAGGGGGGAAGGGAGGAAGGAGGACAGGGGGATCCATGGCTAATATGTAAAATTAAATTAATTATAAAATTAAAATGTTTATTAAAAAAAGAGAGAGAGACACAGCAAATGGCTCTGAGCAAGTAATGGTTAATGCTTGGTGTTTTTCTATTGGCTTAGCTACTGTACCTGAATCTACTGGTATTTCAACTACCTCCTGGGGCCCTGGGGCCCTGCAGTCAGGACCCCAGTCACTCAGACTGTGGCCTGGTGGGATTTCCAGTCCTGCCAACACTGGCTCGGCTGCAGCCATCAAATGTAGTTTTTAACTAAGTTTCTACCATTCTCTTTAGCAATAAAGACTCGGGAGTCAGATGTTGGGGGTGAAACCCTGCTAGATCAGAGAGTCCAAGAAGCAACCAGCTGAGCATCGTTTTTTTGGCCAGAGACCCAGCAAGAGAGCATCACTCCAACTGTCCCAAAGCAAAAGAGCATGAAACTCCAAGTTCTTCGCTACTCCTTCCTGTGCAGCTCTCTATCGATCTTCCTGTATTCTCCATACTCTCTATGGCTAGTTCCTGTCAACTAGTTGCTGGCTCTGCCCCCTGATCCAAGCTTGATTTTATTAACACAGTCTTGGGGTTTCACAGTGTGATCAAATATCCCACAACAAATGCTGGATATGAGAAAGGTTGCTTTGGCTGAATTTTTAATTTATCATATACCTCTTAGAATTATGGGAGGCTTCAAAAACAAACAGTGGGCAGATAAAAGTCTAGTATTTATTTGCATGGTCAGTTTAAGCATACCTCAAGGTCCTTTGCCATTTATTTTTGAACACATAAAACTAAGTAAGTGACAGGAAGGCAGTAGATGCTAAAATAGCCATTGGGTGAGTGGTCAAGAAAATTTGTTTGTTCTGGAATGAATGGCTTCTACTCTTTTATTCCAGACCCACCAATGTAGGAATGGAATCCTCATTGTATAAAAGTCAGTATATACACAAATTAACTTCAACATCTCAGCAAAATACTTCAAAAGGTAAGGTTTAAGTGTGAATTACATTATTAGCTGTGTACCTACTATGTGTCCAGGTGTGTAACATGGGCACAGGGATAACATAGTAGGTTCATAAAACAGAACCCCACTGCTGACAGCTAAAAATGACCTTTGTTCTTCAACATTTCTGCACATTTTATATCTAATATCTTAGGACAATTCCTTCTAACTACTGAATAAACTATAGTTTGTTGGTATTCAACCATATTATTTCATAAATCGCATTAGTTCTCTTGGTAAGCATTTGTTAAATAATTTAAATGCGTTAACATTTTTAGTGCAGTAAGAACAGTGCCTGGCAGGTGGAAATATTAGGTATTTGCTAGACACTAACTAAATATCTACTATATGCCAAGTACTCACATACTTAAATGGGATATATCTTTTGCAAAACTGCAAAAACCACATGCGTAATATGGACAGGCAATCTGTATATAGAAATTTTGCAGTCAAAATGAACAAACTCAGCTATATCAAATATTTTTGTTTGACTCAAACAGCATTTGTATTTTATTCATTAGGAAGAGAAAATGTATGTGGTGTGTGTATCTGTACATATGTGCACATTGAGGCCAACAGACAATCTCAGGCATCATTTCCAGGAATGCTCTACCATGTTTCTTGAGACAGGGTCATTCACCGGCCTAGAGCTTGCAAAGTAAGCTAGGCTGGATGACCACAAGAATCCATCTATCTCTACCCACCCTGCACTATGATCATAAGTGTATGCTACCATGCCCAGCTTTCAAAACATGCTTACATCCTCATCTCTTTAACACCTCAGTCTTCTCCCTGGCCTACCATTTGTTTTTAAAAGTAAACAATATCAAATGTAACATTAGATATCACAGAAAATATTTAAGATTTATTTCTTCTTAAACAAAAAAACCTTGGGCTCTGCCAAATAGAAACCCAAGTGTGTTCTTTCTGGAATAATGAAGGTACAGAGGAATAACAGTAGCAGAATCTGATGCTGAATTTATCTGGTAGATATTTGAGGGCCAGGAAAGGATTTGGATATGAATTACAGAAACAAACAAACAACAACAACAACAAAAAAAAAAACCAAACGTCAATCTTGCTGGTTCAAACAAACCCAAGCTTTATGAAGACAGCCCTTTTTAGATTTGGATATTTGACTATTTCTCTAATTTGTCGTATAGAATTGAACATGTATTTATGTTTAATACTTTAATAGGGCAAAGATATATATATTATGGGGCAAACCACATGACTGTGATGTAGAGTTAGCTGGCAAGATATTAAGAAATGATTATTCTTCTGGATGAAAAGGATCCTACAGGCATATCCTGTGGCCCATGGACTGTATGCTATTCCAGACAGTTATGTATATGTCCAATATAAAGTTACAAATTATAAAATAAAAAAGCTTATTTAAAAGCTTACATGTTTTGATTGCATGGTTCTAGAACATGATTTCTGTTGATGTTTCAATGTCAAAAAGTTGGGCAGGCCTGTAATCCATTTGTATCATTTCCTTCAAAACACTTTCTTCTTGGGAAGCATAGAAAACTCATCTCAGGATTATAATTTTCTATAGCCTCCTCATACAGTCTATGCCCATATTTGCAAAGCTCACAGTCATGAGATTCTAGTTGACAGGGTGTATTTTTGTCAGCCTATTACAGCCTGAGTGGATTGCTGACATCATATCCCATCAAACACCAGCAGGAGCCTTAAGGGTAAGACAAAAAATGACAATGTCTACCACTGTTACTTATTTTTTTTTCCTCAGCTGATATATTAGATGCCTTCTGAAAGTGGGCACCCCAGCTCACACTGAGCACCTCAAAGTTCACCACAACTACACTAAAGAACAGGAACTGACTCACCTACCAGAGGAGGCAACAGATCAAGGAACAAGGCCAAGGTACCCGTTGCTTGTAAGCAAAGACCGGGTATCACTTCCCTCTTACGGTGCTGCCAGTCACCTGACTTTGCACTTCTTTGCTCATTTTCTGCCTTCCACTACAGTGCAGACGTCACTAGATAGCCTCAAAACTATGCATTCTAATCCTGGTGTGTATCATTTTCTGGGTGTCTGTAGAACCAGCCTGCCTCCACTTTAGGCTTAAAAGTCATCTTATAGTAAAGACAAACTAGGTTCACTCCTGTTTCTCAAGGAATGGGTTATGCCCCACATGTATAGCCTTAACTACAAATGGTTCTGTACTGCCTGTTCCAGGAATGGCAATTGTCATATCTTTGTTTCAAAAAGTTGTTTATGACCATCTTGCAACCCTACCTTTGTTCCAAAGTGTTATATGACCACCTATGAGTACCTTGTTATGACTACCTTGTTATGCCAACCTTCCAACCATGTCTTGTTCCAGGGGCCCCTGTAGGGCTAACTTGTCCTTATATTCTGCTCCTGTAAGTCCATCTATTTTTGCCCACCAAATCCCCCATTTGGAACCCCCCCCCCACACACACACCCCTGAGTTATAAAAGCCTTGTCTACCTTATATGCTGACTTCTTGAACTCCATCTTCAGGAGAGGCAGCCATGTGCTTACTTTAATTAATGGCTTGCTTTGATCATTTTGGTCATTATGATTTGGGTCGGTGGTCTTTCTCCTCCCATCTTTGGGATTAGCAGTGACCTTCACCTCCACTGAAAATACAGGAGCATGGTAAAATCATCTCTGTTCTTCCTTGTAAATATAAAGAATCTAGTATCCCAAGGTCCACACTGGGGACACTGGCCCCAAAGCTAAGAATGACAGAAAAAAGCTTAAACAGAAAGAATTAAAAACAGTAACTCTAATTGGATAAAGGGTTTTTCTACCTCATCACTCCCACAGCTGGTGCCTGGCCTGGAAGCGATGGTCAAGAACAGTCCCAGTAAGTATTGCCAAGGAAGAGTCCTGGAAAGAACTGTGCCTACAAACACTGACTGACCAAAAGACCACACTGAGGGGCAGTTGTGGGTTCAGATGCCAATCGCCTTACCTCTGGCTAGCTTTAGCCTCCTGGATAAACCACCTCTGGATAGGAATTAACATCCTCTGTTTAATTGATTAAAAAACAAAACAAAACTATTTTGGACTCTATTAACTTAAAAGACCAATAGCTCCCACCAACCCAGAAGCTAAACATCTCATCAGACAGCATCAAAACCCTACAGGAGAGATTCCCCTATCTTGCTGTAACCCACCTCTAGTGCTTCCATCCATCTATCCATAAAGCTTCTTGATTTACGGTTTTCTTTGTGTTATTAAGGTAAAAACTCATGAAACTCCTTCCACATTGGAACACTGAATCCGGGGCAACTGAAATCTCTGTTCAACTATCTCCTCATTCCCTTTTTTAGTGGGAGCTGCAATTTAGGGGTCCACAGCATACATTTCAAAACAAGCCAGGACACTGAACCATCAAAGCTAGGAAGTCCTTTTCCTAGACATGGGGCCTCACTCTCTAAGGAGCGTCCGTCCCCGTTACAGGCATTTCATGTCTCCTAAGCAGGAGGTGCATAATGTGAGGCTGCCAGAAGACATACAGAAAGCACAGATGAATTCTAACGTCACATAAATAATTGTTTATGTATGTCACAACTATTGTCCAGAATATTCTTAAGGTAAGGAGCTTCCTAGTAAACAACTGGGCCCTTGAAAATATGCTAGGAAAACTGAAATTTTCTCCAAAGACAACTTTAAAGGTCCTAAAAGCAAGTCCTGGGACCAGCCAGTGGTGGGGCACGCCTTTAATCGCAGCACTTGGGAGGCAGAGGCCAGCCTAGTCTACAGAGGAAGATCCAGGACAGGCACCAAAACTACACAGAGAAACCTTGTCTCAAAAAAACAAAAACAAAAACCAAACCAAACAAACAAAAACAAAACAAAACAAAACAAAAAAGCAAGTCCTACATTAACATATCAAAATAATGAGCCAGTGAATTGGAAAATTCCACATAAGGAACCTGGGTGCTGCACAGGCCACCAACAGGAGATCTTAAAGGCTGCAGCGCCTCTGTCCTCAAAGAGACACCCATCTCCATGAAGCCAAGGGCCAGGAAATGCCCTTGTTCTTTTTCAAATCCAGTGGAACAAGAAGGTTTGTTATTGCTGATGACATCATATTAGAAAAAAAAAATTGGTCTCCGCGATGCTGTAAGAATTCAAAGGGATTTGAAATGGAGAGCTCCACTTGTAAACCATATGTTGTTTTCCAGCATCGAACTCTAGGCAGAGTTTTCCTTAAAGTGACAACACTGAACTGAAATCACAAAAGAACTTCAAGAAGCCTGAATCCTTGAGCTCTAAGTGAAAAGGGCCATGGTCCCCCTCTGACAATTAATAAATAAGAATAGGGCTGAGGAGATGGCTCAGGGGTTAAATGCATCTGCTGCTCAACTTTGAGGACCAACATTCAGGTCAGAGTTATGCCTCCAGCTCCAGGGGGACCCTACACTCTCCATGGGCCTCTGCAAAGTCACAGGTATGGATACCCACACAGATACAAACATATACATAAAGACAATTAAAATCGTAAATAATAGTAATAATAAGTAAATACTTTGGATTTTCTCCCATCCATGTTTCTCATGAAATTCAATTTTAAGCAAAAGGGAACTTCAACTTCAGGGAGAAAAAATAGGAAAATCTGTCAGCTTCTTCATAAGTGAGTATCTAAAACCACAGTCTACTGCTTGTTGAGTGTGGTAGAGCAGGCTTCTAGTCCTGACTACTCAGGAGGCTGGGGTGAGATGAGCTCACATAAAGCCTGGCTGGGCAATACAGGAAGTCTCTTATCTCAATCAATCAATTTTGTAAATGTCCTCTCTCCTGTCTAAACTGAAACATGGGAGCCTGCCCGGAAGAGGTGACGTTTCTACACCATAGCAGGGTGTTTATTAAACTTTCTGTTTACAATCAAACCAAAGGTGAGTTCTGAATGAAGGAGGGTGAAGAGATAGGAAGGAAGGCAGTTTCTCAAAGCCCCATCCCTGCCCCCAAAAGCTGCCCTTTATGGGAAATTTCTTGAACTGTGAGCCTTGACCTTCAATGTGAGGTTGCTAAGAGCTTGGCAGGAGGTGAAAGTCTCCAAATGCACAGTGGTCAAAAGTGTCTTCCACTTTATACACAGAAAAGCAGGTGTTTCTGACATCACTGGCCTGTGTTACATCACCAGTATTGTGCCTTGTGATTTCACTAGAGTATTGTTCTCAGTCTACGACATACATACTTCATACTATGCAAACAAATACCACCCAATACATCCCAGCTCAAATTTGAGACCACTGTATATAACTGCAGTGTGTTCACTGTACCTCCAAAGTTTTATTGCTCTTTCAAAACTATATGTTTTATTACAAAAAAACAACCACTAAAATTTTCCTACAGTCATTACTCAGCACACCGATACCACCTGAGAATGCCTCTGGACCAGACTATGTTAGAATGTTTGATTTTAAAAGATCTGTTGTCTGGCTGGGCAACAGTAGTGGCTTATACCTTTAATCCCATCACTTATACTCGGGCGGCAGAAGCAGGCAGATCTCTGTGGAGGTCAACCTGGTCTACAAAGTGAGTCCCAGGACAGCCAGGGCTGTTACACAGCGAAGCCCCGTCTTGAAAACCAAAACCAAAACAAAACAACAAAAAAAAAAGTGTTGTCTAGGTTGAATTTCATTTTAAAACATTGTGACAATAATTTTGGCATGGTAGTAGAAGAGTCTATAACAATTCTTAAAGTAGCCTGGAATTTATTTCTGTCCTTGTGTGCTAAGTATTTATATTGTGATATTTACAGTGACCATAAACTCAACTCATCGATCAAATCTGAAAAACTCTGAAGATGTTCTGTGCTCTGTCGTGTCTGATATTTAGCCCGAGACTTAACACTTTGTATAAAAATAAACTAGGACATCCGTTTCATTCCTATGTGAATTCATTCGGCTTACATAAATGGTAATTACCTGCAGTGAATGCTTGCTATGTGCGTGTATTTACGTTCCTGTTTACCCAGAGTCAAGTAACCAAGCTCCACCAGAAAAAAAAAAAAAAAAAAAAAAAAAAAAAAAAAAAAAGATCTGTCTCTTTAAGAATACGGGGATCCCCAAAATCCTTCCTTAACCTTTGGAACAACATTATATTTGAAATCACTAAGGGAATACACAAACATTAAGCCCGGAAGCAAAGGTCTTAATTGGCCTCAAGGTAAAACTTATAATAACCGCACTGCGTTTTGCCTCGTCTATTCTTATCTACTGAAAACAAAGAAAAGGTGAACGTGAGTCACTGTTTTAGTATCCGACTTCCCGGGGCACTGCAAGGAGGGATGTTTTCAAAACTCAGGCACAGTCTCAGATTAGCAGAAAACACAGGGTTTCCCCTCCATGGAATCCAGCATCTAGCTCCATCATCAGCTGTGTTATTTTTACAAATCCACATTACAGGCAATTACTGGATTATATTGGACTTGGCGGAAAAAAAAAAAAGTGAACGGAAACCAATAAAGATGAAGACACTTTACAAGGCAAAAACTATTCTCCTGCCACCTTAGAAATTGTGGAAAGACGTTCAGAAACCTGGGGAATCAAACAAGCAGTGATGGAAACCTTGCTTGGTTAGAGAAGGGTCAAAGGGGGCAACTCTACTGAAGGAAAGATCAAAAGGGCCTCATTTGAAATTCTGCTTGCAGAAGAACAAATCTGCTTTCTTAAACGGTGGCCAAGGACCAAGCCTGTGGATGAGTCAGTAAGGCGATGCTCCAGAGGCAATAATCACTTACTTTGTAAATGGTAGGTAAGATCTGCTTCATTTTCAGCCTGTGGAAGACAAAGACATCATAAACGGCCGACACCGCCAGGACAGTCACTCCTTGTTCCTTCCACAACATACTGCATCCTGCGCATAGTCCGGTCCCCAGGAACCAGCCCCAAGTCCTGGCCGAGTAGCCTCTCGTAGAACAGTGCTTAACGTAGCAGAGCAAGGAAAGGAGGAAAAACAGACTGGCGCCCACGTCTGCCCGTCCCACAATGCCCGCCACGGCCTCCGTATGAATCGGGTGAGAAGCGAACATCAAGCCGGCCATGAAAGTCCAGTATCCATCCCCGAGAAGGACCTTGGAGAAGCGTGTGAAGAGCCCGGTGACAGCCGCATGCAACAGGACGTTGACGAGATGGTAGCTCCAGGGATTCAGTCCTCCGATAGCATGGTTCAGTCGAAAGGACAGAGTGCAGAGCGGCCGGTAGGACTTGTGGCTGCCACTGTGAGTTAGAAGAGTCCCCCAGAAATCATTGTAGAAAATGTGTGTCCATGGGGTTTCTGGGAGCAGGTCCTGATTCGTCTTGATAGCACGGCTGAAAAACAAAATACATTAAAAATCAAATGCAAAACATTTATTTTTTTAAAAAACGGACATTGACATTGATGAGATATTCCCAGTATACAGAGGTTGAACCCAGATCATCCCCTTACTGCCTACTAAGGCTACATACAGTGAGGGCTCTTCTGCTATCCTGAGAAGCTGGTCCTTGATAAGCACAGCCTTTGAAGAACAAATGAATATAAGTGCTCTATCAGGGTTTTCAGCCTCCTGTGGCAGCTCCCAAACAATTGTTCTGACACCCTTGTGCAACTCTAAAAACACAACCCTCAGGCTCCTGGTTAGCAGCTGCCTGTGACTTTGCCTTTTTAAGTTGGTCTGGGTGCTGCTTCTGTATGGGATGCATCTAGATCCAGCATCAGCATCTCCTAAAAAGAAAGATGGGGACCAGGCCCTAGGATAGTGCTTCTCATGGCCACATATCATGTGAGTACCAGGGTAAAAGACGGCTCTGATAGAGGAGGCGTGGGGAGAAGGCAGAGATGCCATACACTTATACGGTCATTGATTGTATCCATGCTGCTGGTGTGTAGACCATAAAGGAGCTACGGTCAAGAGAGCTGGAGAGACAGAGAGAGAAGATGGCTCTCTACCTACCTGGTGTTGCTGTCTGCCTTTATTTATACCTCAGCCTTTCCCATTTCTGCATTATCATAGGCACCGCTATCATAATGACACTTCACTGCCACCTGACTTGAATGTATTTCCAGGATCCTATGCCTCATACTTCCATGTACATGTCAAGAAGGAAGGGCCTACTGTTTGTTGAGTACTTGCTGTCTGTCAAGCACTCTGGTCGCTCGGCTACATCTTCACATTTAAACTCAGGAACAACACTGACAATATCTTGCTATTCTCTGATATCTTTTTTCTTAATTTTTTTTATAATTAATTTAATTTTACTGTATAAAGTTATCAGCCATGGATTCCCCTGTCCTCCCTCCTCCCACCCCCCAGCCTTCCTCCCCAATTCCATGCCCCATTCCCACCTCCTCCAAAGCAAGGTCTCCCCTGGGGAGTCAGCCCAGCCTGGTAGATCTAGTTAAGGCAGGTCCAGTCTCCTCCTCCCTGCATCAAGGCTGAGCAAAGTGTCCCAGCATAGGCCCTAGGTTCCAAAGCATGGAAGGTCCTAGCTCACCCATCAAGGACATGTCCCCGTCCCACTGCCTGGGGGCCTCCCAAACAGTTCAAGCTCATCAACTGTCTCATTTAACCAGAGGGCCTGGTCCAGTTCCATGGGGGCTCATTTATCTTTGACATAGTGAAGCAGAGGTCATTGCTTTATAGACATAGAAGCATTGTAGGGACCCTTGTACAAATGATACCTCTACATGGTTAGCTGTTAGTATTATTGCACAAGGATCAAGGTAAAGTCTTAAAGTCCTTCATAAAGTCTAGTAGACAAACGAATTCTGGAATCAGATAAATGTGGATTTTAGAATTAAAAAAAAAAAAGCTATTAGTTAGTTATTGGTAGTTACCTACTCTCCACCCATCACTATGCTAGTTTTTTATGTATATTATCTATTTATGAGAACTAATTAATGCTTCCAGATATTTAATACAAAGACCAATCTGTTAAAACTATGTCTTAAAATCGCACAATAGAAATAGTTCATTGTTCTCCCAACATGTAAGTGTTTCTTCAATCATTTTAATAGAATGTTTTGAGCTGGAAACATGGTTCTCTCTCATATTTCCTTTAGTGTTAAATATGGTCATGTGACTAACTTTGATCTATTACTTCCAGAAAGCATGGTAACATCCCCGCTCCCAGGCACATCCTTTTGCAATATGGACGACCACTGAGTTGCAGCAGCCACCAGGACCCAGAAAAGAAGTTGTATACAATGAGCCGGCTTTCTGGAGCCCAGTGCCTATGGTGGGACACTTTGCGCAGCCTTGGTGCAGGGAGGAGAGGCTTGGACCTGCCTCAACTGAATGTACCGGGGTCTGCTGATTTCCCCATGGGAAACCTTACCTTGGAGGTGGTGGGAATGGGGGTGGGTTGGGGGGAGAAGGCTGGGGGTGGGAGGAGGGAGGAAGGGGAATCTGTGGTTGGTATGTAAAATGAATAGAGAATCTATTAATAATAAAAAAAAAAGAAGTTGCACACTGCTGACCAAGGTAATCAAAGAAGGACACTGACCCGCTTTTATGGTAGACACTAGCCCTAAGTTAAGTGTCCCATTTCTCTAACTCTACATTGCTATTTCTTCTAAGCTATGATACTGTGAGTGTTACCTAGCAGCAGCTGAGCCTAGACACAGCCAAGTCCTTTGTTAATGGAAGACCGACGACATCACAGTTGTTTGATTTTCCAATTTGATTTTTCAAGTCTCCGTGTATTGACTGTATATTAAATGAATTTCCATATAAATTGGCTTTTAAAATATTAGAAACAGATGTTTTTTCTGGATCCATTAAATTAAAACACCCTGCTATGACATTCATCAAGAGTCTAACCCAGAAGTAATTGCTTAAGACTTGATGGGTTATAATTAAAATTTAAAAGAAATATGAAAAACTGACATCCTGCCAAACACTGTTGTCAGAGAGTGCAGATTTCAAGTAATTCAGAATGAAACTTGACTGGCTTTATGCTAGATCTTAACCTCAGCAATGACGTGCATATCTCTAGTATCAATGTAAAACCAATAACGTGTCCATGTCAGAGCCTAGGAGCTCAGGGCAAAGCATTCTGAGATGGGGCCTTACTAACACAGTGAGGAAAGCTGGGAATATATTATTTAAGATAATGTTTCATCCTCCCAATGGAAGGTTCAGGAAGGATGGAAAATGGTCTTTCCTGACCCAGTTATTCTATATTTGTTCAACTCTTTAAATTTTTTCTGAGAAAAAAGGGAAAATCAAGCAACCTCTGTTCAAAAGCAGCTGGAATATCTTATCATGATAGCAATAAACCTAGTAAACTGTAGCTAGCAGAGATAAACTACATCTACCCCTCAGAAAATGAGGATTTCAGAACAAGGAATAAGATTAATAAGTCTTACACATTTGCTGGGAGAAAAAAACTCTGAAGCACAGCAACAAATATATACCCTGTAATGAAAACAAAACAAACAAACCAAAAACCAAACAGACAGACAAACAAACAAACAAGCAAACAAAAAACTAAAAGGCAAAACAATGTGCTGGGCAATGGTGGCGCACGCCTTTAATCCCAGCACTCGGGAGGCAGAGGCAGGAGGATCTCTGTGAGCTCGAGGCTACAGAGTGAGTTCCAGGAAAGGCACAAAGCTACAAAGAGAAACCCTGTCTCGAAAAACCAAAAAAACAAACAAACAACAAAAGGCAAACAATGTTAATAAAGCAAAATTGGAAGAGAAAGGCATACCTCACCTCTGTGTGGAATATACTAGAATGAGGGAGACATCCGCATGACGCATTCTTTAACATGTGCTATCAACCTAAGCAGGACTTTTCTTTAACCAATGAATATTATGGCAAAAGAATATGCACTATAACAAAACTGCATCAGGCTTTAATAACTAAGTCATGTCACACATGCAAGTCAGTGAAGAGGGCTGCATTATGACACCATTCAACATTGCATTAGGGAAGACAGACCAAAGAGGCCCTAATGGAACTCAGTGATCTTCAGGCAGGATGAGGAGTACACTCATTTGACACTAAGCAAAACAGATTTTGATCCATTTGCATCTTCTCCAAGAAGTCCAAAATAGAAACGACTTCTGCTATTTCACAGCTAATGAAACACCTTAAACAAATGAGAATTGCACGCTGGTCTAATTCCTGGGGTTGTTTTGCATGGGCTGGTATCGGGGAAACTCAGACATTAAAGAATCAGGAAAATTTCCATCTGGGGAACGTGGGTGGGCAGGGGGACTGGGGACAAAGTGACGTAAGGGGAAGAGTTACACTTCCAGGAAGAATTCTCTAGAGAAAACGGGACCACAGATTGTCTTTTGAAGCAAAACAACCCAGTCACTCCAGCTTGCACAGAGGTCTTAACCTGCTTCCAGCTTTGTGCATTTGTGGCTCTCAGGTTTTGCTGCCCTGTGATTCCCCCCACCCCCAGGGAATGTTGACAAAGGCCGGCACTGCTATAAAGCTGAGGGACGGTGTGTCAATGTCAGCTCAGCTGTTGTTGAGTATGTCTTCATGTCACTATTCCTTCCCTCTGCTGACCTTTTCAGTCGCAAGCACCCTCACCAGAGATGACCTAGTCCTTCAGAGCAGAAGGATGCTTCAGCCAACAAAGGTACATTGCTCTGCTATTATTGTATTGAAATATAAATAAAGGCCAGGCCTTGAGCAGGGGGTCGGGGGTGGGGGGGGTGCAACTTTGCAACAGGCTAAAATGTGTTTTGCAAGAGAGAAAAGAAGAAAAAGAATGCCTTTTGTGAACTAACCCTGTTCAAGCAGTATGCATACGGAAATATC
Organism: Peromyscus attwateri; assembly: GCA_902168425.1. Lineage (NCBI taxonomy): Eukaryota > Metazoa > Chordata > Mammalia > Rodentia > Cricetidae > Peromyscus > Peromyscus attwateri. The sequence continues at coordinate 29,819 of CABHPP010131368.1, read as the reverse complement.
TATGTTGAAACAAGGCAACGGGATACAAAGCCGAAGAAAATGATTTTGGAGATGCATCTCAGTGGCAAAGCCCTTGCACAGCACACACAAGGCCTTGGGTTGGACTCCAGGATGGAGAGGAGAGAAGAGTGGGGAGATGAGAAAGAGGTATTCTGGATCCGACTGGACATACACTTACTGAGATGGCAGTAGTGCCTTCATTTCTCGATACGTTGGTATTCTCTTTTGTAAGCTAAAAATAACTTGATGTGCCTTGTCAGGTCACCATAGGAAATAAGCAAAAAAGCATACACTTATATGCAACACAATGTGTTACATACAACACATGTGTAAATGACATGTGTACATGTGCCCCCAACATGAACACGGAAAGCATGTACCTGTGACACATGAATACCTAATAGAATACACATGCACATGTGCAGATATATATACTGTAAGTTGTTATCATCACGACCACCACCAACACTAAGAAAAAACCACTGTTGCTAGTAACAGTGCAAACCGTGGTACTTTCAACACTTACTCAGATTTATACTCTCCAAATTCTAAGGATCAAAGCATGGGTATTCCACTTCAAGCTCCTTTAGGCTTGATTCGGTGAGATGCTTGCTGCACAGACCTGATGACCTGAGTTGGATCCCAGGATCCCATGGTGGAAGAAGAGAACCTGCCTTGCAAATGTTGTATTCTGGCCAACACACACACTGTAACATCCAAGTGTAACTACATTCATACCCACATCATACACCACATACACAGTAAGTGTTTAAAGCTCAGAGGATGAATTTGGGAAGTTGCCCTCCACTTTCCACCTTGTGTGTGAGACAAGGTCTCTCTTTTTATTGATTGGTTTGGGAGGGTTGTTTGTCTGTTCTTTGCTTTTGCATATGCCAAGTCAATTGCCCAGCAAGCTTCCAGGCAGTTCTCCTGTCTATCCCTCCCATTTCCCAAATGAACAGACACATGTCACAGAGGTCCCAGGGATCAAACTCAGGTCATCAGGCTTTTACCCACTGAGCCATCTCTCCAGCCTCATGACTGGCTACATTTCTTACTGCCCACACCTATGTAGGAAGGACAAATAATGGAATCACGATTTCCCATCTAATAACAAGTATATCACCTTTACATCCTGGTGTGCAGTTTGCAGGTAATAACAACCCTTCTTGGCAAAGTTCTGGTAAGGAGTATACCAGATAATGTCACTTCAATGTGTAACAAAAGCAATTGTTGGTTTTGTGGACCTACCCTTGCTAGTACAGATGTCTTGTTATGTCCTTTAGAAAACAGCTCTGACTTACTCTCACTCCTTAGGGTCAAGGCTGCCCTCAGAACCTGAAGAAAAGGTCTTGGAATTCTGTCCCTCAGTATACTACAGCTCTTCATCTCCATCTTTGACCACCCAACTGAATGGAAGGCAAGCCAACCAATCAGAGTCAAGATGGTACCAATAATCCATTGAGAAAGGGTCTCTTATTTTGAGAATGAGATGAAATCTCAGGGTTCTTTAAAGACATGGTCTGTCTGAGAGTAAGAGCAACTTATGTTATCAGAAACCAGAGCAAACAGGACAAGAGATACTTCTTAGTGTAGTTGGATCCAGCTGTGCCTAAAGCTAACAAGTGCACCTTAGTCATAGAGATGTTAGTCTAACACATACAATCAATAGTGCTATGCAGCACAACATTATGAAGTTCTCATACAACACCACAGCGGCTCCTTTCATACAGTGTGCTCACTAGAATTGCCTGGCCATTTGTATCCTTCCTTCATTAGGCTATAGGTCCCCTCAGGAAAGAAATTATGTCTTTTCTCCCAGTGACCAATGTATCATAGGCACGCAATAAATATTGTTAAACTGAACTCAATAGCTATGGCTGTTGCCTGCCTTCTCACTTCGATCCATTATGCATGCTATGAGCTAGAAAAGTTCCAGAAATATAACACTAACTCCACCTTCACTCCCCAGGAATCCCTTATCATGCCCTATTTCTTTTCTTTAAAAAAGAGTAAGAAAAAGGGAGAAAGAAAGAAAGAAAGAGAAAGAGAGAGAGAGAGAGAGAGAGAGAGAGAGAGAGAGAGAGAAAGGAAGAAAAAAAGAAAGAAAGAAAGAAAGAAAGAAAGAAAGAAAGAAAGAAAGAAAGAAAGAAAGAAAAAGTTCATAGCTAGCATTCACGACCTCCTAGGTCAACCTCTCATTACTTCTACATACACATCCCAATGTCATTCAAAATCAGCAGCATCGTTTCCTTGGCTCAAACACTTCTTGTCTCCTAGGCCATATGGATTGCTTTCCTCCAATCATTACATCTTTCTAAATATGCTTCACTGCATCACTGCAGCATGTTAATTTGGAAACTACATGAAAAGTATTTCCTGGTTCCTGTGGCTGAATGTATTTGCATTTATCTTTGGGTACCAGGGCATTCCCATTAATAATACTGACTTCTTATGACGAGTTCCAAGGATCTTAAATGGGATGATATATAAGACATGTTTCAGAAGGAATGGGGAGGATTGCGTGTGTTAATAATGGCACACAGGTGTGTTTAAGATCCCCTTTTCCTTTCTCAATAGACTGTCATTGCCCAATAAAAAAAGATGGATTCTGTCAAAGACAGTATTCACCTGCCAGGTTATTCATCTACGTGATAATGGGCTAGGGACTTCAAAGGGCAAAACAGATAGAAGGCTGGGCAAAATAGTAAAACATTCCTGACTTTGAGTAATATTCAGTCTCATAAAAGAAGCAAATAATGTACAGGGAATGTCGTGGCAGTGTGATAAATCCTCTAATAAAAATACTAACAGCTACAGTAGAACATAAAACAGACCCATGTCATTTCAGAAGGTCAGAAACTTGCATCAGGAATGCAAGCCTACATTCATGGAAAGAAGTTAAGGAAGCAGTGACCGAGCTAGGGATATGTTTCCAGAACTGCAGTCAGGAGTTCCAAAGCCCGCAGAACAGGAGAAAATTGGGATTAAGATTGAAAAGGCAGCAAGAAGGATGATAGGAACAGCAGAAGTAACAGCCATTACCTCTTCTGGTGCTACTGTCCCCAGAGACCCCCAGTAACCTTTGTGGGTGATTCACTTTCCTTTTTGGAACATCTTTATCTCCCCCAACATACTATTAACTCCTCAGAAACAGAAAACGCATCTTATTCATGTTTTGGAAGGTAACATTCAGTAGGTATCCAAGACATATCTGATAAACTCAATTCTAATTAGAGATGACTAGTATGAAAAAGCTTCATTCACCTTTTTTTTTTTTTTGAAAAATTCTAAATTGTTTTAAGTATGGAGGGAATTATCACGCTCATCTAAAAGTAGTTCACTCACTCTGGGCACTAACCTCTGCTCACACAATGATAATTAACTGTGAAAAACCATCAGGTTAATTGGCTTACCTAAATGTCTTTGGCACTCATTTGCCACTTAACCTATAATCCCTTCATTAAAGTCCCTCTTTAGGGATAAGCCATTATATTGAGAAAGCTCCAGTTAATATGCAAATAAATCGCTAATAGGGTAAAGGGATGAAGAAAAATACTATAACATCTCGATCTTGTCTTAGTTTGAGGATAAGTGATGTGATTTTTCAGAATCCCATGGAGCAAGGACAGTTTTGAGAAAGGTACTCTGCTGCCCCAGCAGGAATGTCTCTAGGTCCAGGGGCGATGGGAGGCACAAGAATCAGGGTGTCATTTATCATTATGCTTGCTCGTTTGCTTCTTGATCTCCTCCACCTAGACTGTAAACCTGTCAAGGTCAGAAATGATAACTTCATAAGCAACTACCACTTAATAAATTCTCACCATCTTGCTGTCTGGGAAAAAGGTCACAGGATGTGAGAAAGAGCCTGTTTCACAGTTAACCACTGAAGGCTAGGTGGTGAAGGGCCTTCACAAAAAAAAGATGTGTTTGTTTACTGCAAAGGTAAATCTTGCAACCTATTGCAGGAGTTTTTTTTTTTTTTTTTTTTTTTTTTTGGCCAATTTCCCTTCCGTTCCTTGGAGAGCTTTTCCCAGAAGCCATTAAAGGACATTTATGGGCTGGAAGTGAACAGCAATCCTCTCCTACCCCACCACACAATCCTCCAAAACTAGAAAAGGAAATCCATTTAAAGATGGCCCAGGCTGTGACTGAATTGATACCGAAACTCTTGGAGATTATCTTCCCACAGCCAAGGTAACTCCATCCTCATCTCTAAATACCCCAAAAGTGGTTCCTCTGCACTCTTCCTTCTTACAGGGAAAAAAGTAGGGGAAGAGTCTCTACCAGATGCAGCTGAAGAATCCTTAGTTCTCCAGATAAAACAATGTTGCCATTTCAAAATTAAATGTTAATGAAGGCTGATCATTTAAGTTAAAAATGCAGTTAACCTAAAGACGCTTCTAAATGTTATTTACATGGAAGCTATTTAGCAAGATTAAAGCAAAGGGGAACAGCAGGAAGATATCAGGAATACTGTACTCCAGAAGTTTAATTCCACTGATTAAAAGACTCTTCAGCTCAAATACTATCTATTGTACATCTTGAAATATTTTTTCTTCTGCTTTAAATTTTATATGATGAAGTACATTTCCTGTTTAATTATTTGGTCACTATATGCATATCACACCTTCCTAATTTATCAAGGGGCAGTATACTTATCTCTTTTTGAGTTTTCTAAACTGATTCAAAGCTTTAAAACTGCCCTGCTAATTTTCAAGAAACTGATAACTGCTTTGAAGAGGCAGGCACTTTGAAATGTTTTCATTATCAAATCAAGTAAAAAGAACCATTTCAGTATACTAGTTTATAGCCATCATGAATTTGTCAGTAGGTTTTCATATACCAAAAAAAAGTGTGTGTGTGGGGGGTGGGGAGCCAGGCATGTGGTACCCACCTGTCCTCTCAACATGTAAAAGGCTTTAGCAAGAGGATCACAATTCTGAGTCCAGACAGGACTACCACACTGTAGCCCAGGTTGGCCTTGAACTCATTAGAATATTAGCATCTTAATTCTTCCTCCTGAGTAGCTGGATGCACAGGTTATGTGGCATGAGCAGTGATACACATCTCATGTTTTATTTACATGCCATAGTAGATTTCCATTACAAATGGCTTTTTAAAAAAATGTGTTGCAAAGCGCAACTCAATACTTAACATTTTTCTAACTGAAAAATAGTTAGGCAATAGTTGGGCATGGTAGCACATGTTCAATTCCACTGTTCTGCCTGCTGGGGCAAGGAGGACAGACGTTAGAGGCCACAAATGATATCCTGGCTCAAAAAAACTATGTATGTGGTGTGTGGTGTGTGTGTGTGTGTGTGTGTGTGTGTGTGTGTGTGTGTGTGTGTG
>CABHPP010131368.1:0-24457 GCA_902168425.1 Peromyscus attwateri | reverse complement strand
GTGTGTGTGTGTGTGTGTGTGTGTGTGTGTGTGTGTGTGTGTGTGTGGTGTTTAAGTACCTAAAAAATATGTAATGCTTTCTTTTTTGTTTATTTGTTTGGTTTGGTTTGGTTTTCGAGACAGGGTTTCTCTGTGTACCTTTGTGCCTTTCCTGGATCTTGCTCTGTAGACCAGGCTGGCCTCAAACTCACAAAGATCCACCTGCCTCTGCCTCCCAAATGCTGGGATTAAAGGCATGCGCCACCACCGCTGGGCATGTAATGCTTTCTATCAGGCACTAGATGCTAAGTCAGAATGTAAGCTAACCAGCAGATTGCAACATCTCTGTTTTGAGCTCAGTCTTGTTCTATGAGCTTGTGAAGAAGACAAGAAGACTATCTCTGTACTCCAGGATGTGGGCATCCAAATACACTCTAAGCAAGCCAGGATCAACCACTGAGAAACAAGCCCTGTCACATAGGATTCTTAATTTTCACACATTAAGTTGCTGATCCATTTCAGAAAGCATACACAGAGATAATGGCAAATGTCCCAATCTTTGCTTTCTATTAGTAAGTCACATTTTGAGGAGTGTTTCTGGTCCTCACACCTTGTGTGAAGAGGAAACATGCCTGCTGGCTAGGGTCAAGCTCAAGGGACTCCTACCCTAAGCCCAGCCAGATGATGAAAGTTGGGAAGTTGCTAAAAGGAAAAGCTAAAAGGCTTTTTAAACAGCAGTGTCACAGACTGGAAGCGATTCCTATTAAATTATCCAGATGTTTGGCTTATCTGCTCACCTTCTTATTGTATTTTCTGAACTGAGTCTTAACCCGGTCACCTTCCTTTCTCCTCACCTCTCCTTCAGCCAAAAAGAACAGCCAAGGAGCTGATTTCAGCCAAGTGTCTGCAATGAGCCTTCACATTTTACATTTTAAACTTCCCGACTGTGGCCAATGTATCCTCACAGGTATTCTAGTTATGACATTATTTTGTGTTTCTATCATTTTACACGTTACAAAATGTGCTCGTGTCCAACACTACCGTACCCACCGTGGCTCTGAGTCAGCGCATTCAGAGAACCCTGGAGGTGAGACCTGAAGAGACCTGCCCGAGACTTGGTTCAGCAAAGATTAGAGCTGTCTCTACAAACTCCAGGAGGGAACCCACTTTCCTACGGCTCTGCCTAACATGGGCTGAGCGGTTTCCCCAGCTCCCCTAAATACATGGGATTCTCAGGACTTCAGAGAGTCTCACACACACACACACACACACACACACACACACACACACACACACACAGAAGAAGAACATTAAAAATGGTTATGAAGTTAAAACTTCAGGAGTCGTTTGTAACATGATCTGACCGGTGTTCAAGGAAGAAAATTTGGACACTGGGAGAGACACCGGGGATGTGTGGGATCACAGAGGCAAGGTTATGTGAGGATGCTCCGAGAAGCAAGCCTTCTACGAGACAAAGACCTCGAGAGAAGACAGAGCTGCTGGCACCTCCATCTTGATTTCTAGCCTCCGACACTGTGGGAAAATGCAATTCTGCTGTGTGTGCTCCGGGTCTGGGTGATTCTGTAATGGAAGCACTGCAGACCAGGACGCAGCGCTACAGCACAGGGACAAGCAGGTGCATCTCCACTCACGACCCTTAACACCGGCTGAGTGTCAACATAGTCACACCCAGGCTGTATTTCTCTGACACTGTACCTCTACCCCTGCCTTTGCTAAAAGCTTGAACTTCTCTGTGAACAGAAATAGGGACTTAAGAGAGGTTTTCTACTCAGTTATGCCAGAATTGACTAGTCTCTACCAGGGAGAAAGGAGACTCAATCCTACCAATGGGACCAACAACGTAAGGACACAAATACTAACCAAACAGACATAATGAAATGCCAGCGGTACTTCATATTTACACTGAGATTAACAAAATTTACAGAGTGCGTGAATTATCTCATTTTCTCCTCCCAGTAAGGCTATAAACCAGGAAACGGGAGTGGGAGAAGTAAGTTAATTAGAGAAAAGACTCACTGATTAAAGAGACTCACTGATTAAGAGGTAGAAAGGACATGAGTGAGGCTCTCCAATCCACTCCATCTATCTCTCAAAGCAGACCCTGTTCCTCCTCGTGGACATAAATCTCCAGTGAAATGTGCTGGTAAGGCCATTTGAAAGTAAAATCCTGGCCTATGATTGCATTTTGTCTGGAACCCATATATCTGCCCTCAAGATCCAATAAAGCTATAAAAATGCTTTGTGCCATATTCTTTTAATTTCTGCATTTCAAAAAGAAAGTCCTCTTTTAACACTTAGGAATCTTGGAAAACGTGAGTCGAAGGAAGGTGTTAGCTGTCTTCCAGTGACGGGTGCGAGAGGCAGCCTCATGAAGGCCCTGTGCTAACCCATAATTTCATCTTACAAAGTCTAATAGAAAACATATTCTGGCAGAGGCTCTGCTGCCTGCATCTCTTCTAGGCTATAAAATAGTTGCACACACTCACACATACATCTGAGAAAGATCAGACTTGAACATATTGCCACAACACACACGCACAACATGGGAAGTTTCACCAGGGCCGCTTGTGATGACAGGGTACACAGACATCCCTACAATAAAATCAGCCTCACAGCTAAATCAGAGAGTCTTTTTGGACACAAGAATATATGAGTCCTGATGAGAAACAGGCAGGGAGGAAAACACTCTCATTTAAAAGCAGCACAGATGAGCCTACACTAAGTACCCAAACATTTGGTCCACAAACCGCCAGCAACTCTCTAATTTGTCATGCAAAGGCAAGAGATATTTCATGCAAAAAACGAAAACAGAAAGAGATATTAACTTCACCATTAAAATTTACTGCCATTCCAATATGTAGTATTTTCTGATCTGGGATGTCAGTTCTTGATGGAACTTTAATAATCAAGGAATAAATTAAATTCCAAGAAGCTCTGGTGCTTTTTGTTTGTAACCTTTCAAATAAATCACATTGTAGGTGCTCAATATACATGCGCTAAGTGCTATGGGGAAAGGATCAGCGAGCTCCTTGAGATCTCGTGTTACTAACAGACAAGTTATGGAGCATGAGCATGTACCTTTTACAATCGCAGAATGAGAGGCATGGTACATTATATGCTTTTGTTAACTTCAATTACTCACACAGTCACATGAGGAGCATCTCTGCTTAGTATTTCATTTTGACTGCTAAACCAATAACCTGGACCCTCCAAGCAAGACTTGAAATCTTGACTCATCTTTACTCAAACTGGATCACCACTGCCATCGGCGAACACAATTTTGATCACCCCCACTGTTGCCAATAAAACTTTTTGAACATTCAAGTAACCGTGCTAATTAAATAAATGCACATGGCATGAAATGAACAAGCAGAATCTAAGCACAAGAATGGAAGACAGTATTCAGTTAGAGGGATCTAAGCATAACAGATATAATTTTTCACTCCAACCCATAAAAAGGAAACTACATGCATCTTTTATCCGAAGCAACTTCTAATATTCACGGTCAGTGTTAAAAACGCTAGTCCGCAAACACTGCAGAGTTAGGCAAATCTTGATTGAGATCAATCCTCTTGAACTTCCTCGCTGTGATTCCCTTTTCTCATCTATAAACCATTGTTGATGAAGGTTAAGTAAGATAACTAGGCTAATTCCAAAGCCTGATGCCTGATACACAGTGAACACTTAATAAATGGCTGTCTTAGGGCTGGAGAGAGGGCTCAGCAGTCCAGAGCACTGGCTGCTCTTCCAGGGGACCTGGGTTTGATCTCATTACTCACATGGCAGCTCACAATGTTCTATAAATCCAGCTCCAGGGGATCTAATGTCCTATCCTGGCCTCCATAGGCACCAGGCATACATGCATACATGCAGGCAAAACATACATATATATTTCCTAGAAAAATAAAGAAGTATCCTCTCACTTTCTTCACTACCATACAAGAGTACTTTTAGATTCAGGTTTTGTTTTTAAGCTGGACATGGTGGCATATCCCTATAATTCAACAATTGTGGAGGCTGAAAAAGAGGATTACAGGTTCAAGGCCAGACTCAGCTTCATTGCAGGATCTGTCTCCAGCAAAAAGAGCACTACTTTTCCGAAATGTTGGTCAATACAACTACATGCAGCATTCAGTGACTGATACCATTTACCTTTCTCTTAGCATATTCCCCCAACACCTTTGATATTTGTTTCTCCTACTGAACCCGTGTGAAACTGCCCTTGTATTAATCATAAATTGAGCCCACTAGCCAATGTCAGAGCACAAAAATGATACCCACCGCAGTCTAACTCTGCAAGGTTAGATGAATGCAAAGTTAGGTGAGGTGATCAAAAAAAAAAAGCACAAAAGAAAGAAGAGAAAGTCACAGAGTTTGGATGTCACAGACTAATTAGGATATTCTGGGAAGCAGCCTCGCCATAACGATGACAGTTACATACTATATACAATCATCTTTTCTAATGAAACATGATAGGGTGCTCTATAAACACTGATTTTCTTAGGCATAAATTCAAACCATATCATTTCATTGCATGAAACAGAGAAATAATTAGTGCAGGCATTTCAAATAACACAAGACACCTATTTTCAAAGATGGTGCATAAAACAAAAAGGACACATATATAAAGATGCTATTGGCAAGTAAAAGCTGTAGCTCACCATCGTGTGAGTTATGGTCATCATGGCTTGGACTACAAGCAAAAAGAATACATGATCAGAAATAGATCTGCGTCATAAAGGGCAATGTCATGGACTCTACTGTGGTCATTCTAGGCAGAGGAAATGGACTTTTTACATGGAAAATCTAATATTAACAGTTGCCCTGGGGAGGACCACAAAATAGGACTTCCCAGATGCTTTTTTGGTCATGTCTTCCAATGGTTTCCTGTCTGAGGGCATTCTGGGGTGATGGTCAATGTTTCTAATGGGACTAAAACTGTACTACAACTCCCCAAGGGCATTTAGCACTTTGAACAGGAACTCCAAACTCTGCTGTCTTTAAAAGGCAGGAGGTCATTGGGAAAGGTCATTGTTCAAAGCTCCAGTGAACTGGCACTGGGCTTTCAGCTAGCCACAGAGATAAGGCATGCAGTCTTAGTAACTGAATAGCCTTTCTTTAATTTTTAATGCCTGTCCATTTCATAGCTTCCAAGAAGAATCAATGGCTTACTTATGATATCATAAATGGCTCAGACTGTGAGTGTGTGTGTGTTTTGACATAGCGGAAAAGAAAGTCATCCATCAACTATTCATTTCAGTGAACACTTGCTAAAGGTTGCTGAAGTTAAATACAAAGGCCATCTTCCTCGTCACCCAGAAGGGAAAGAAAGAACAGTAACAAGCTCACCACTGTCACCCTGCAAAAGGATTTAAGTGAAAATAAAGAGCGTGGAGGGGACACCTGTTTTTTATTTCACATTCAGAAAGCACACACACAGGTATAAATGTGTTCAAATGGCAATGGGTTCGTCTGCAACGTGAAAGACCATGGGGTTCACACATCTAAAGACCAACAGTTGTTTCAGAAATTAACTACACCGTATCTTAAACTTCTACACAAGTTCTAAACTGATCCAGGTGTTATCATCAGGCTAGGAACAGATGCAGTGTTAGCAAATTTAACTGTGAAGCCAGCTCCAGCACGGCCTAATGGGCTCCACATGCTGAAAACGATCATCTTGGTAGGAAGCACACTCAACAAAAGGCGAACTTTCAAACAAAGCAAGGGTTTCATTATCAACATTATGCTCACAGACAACTACTTGGGGACAGAGGCTGTTTCACACTGCTTATGATTTGGAGGGAGGAAAGGACAGTGGGAAAGGAATTTGGCATCAGAATAACAAAGCCATGGTTGTCAAGGGGCTGTTGATGACATGACGCCAATTCTGTCCCAACAATAAAGTTAGCGCTGTTTGCATCAGCCAGCCTTTGTCTTGACATCCCATCTGGACTCAAAAGAGAATATAAGTAGAAAACTGATGGAGAAACATCTAATATAGGAGTGTGGGTGTAGATCTTTCTAGTCCTCCAAGTGTGTGTGTGTGTGTGTGTGTGTGTGTGTGTGTGTGTGTGTATTTTATATATACATATATATACATATATATATGTCACACACACACACACACACACACACACACACACACATCTCCTATGATCTCACTAACATTTCCCCCATATTTTCTCTGATGAAAATAAGAAGTCTCTGACAGGACTGCAGATAGGGATAAATCCCATCATTGGACTGGTTGTCACAGAGCTGTTTCTGCTATTCCAGAGGTCTCTAAACAGGAGAACCTTGTACTGGAGAGGCCATTCACCATTTCCATTTATATATAATTCATGATTTCTAAAAAAAAAAAAAAAGGCAACTTAGTCTAATCTATAAGTAAAGTACTATATGATAAAGGAGTGCAAGCTTTGGTCAATTCCCTTTCCCTTTGGTCCATTTCTTTTGCAACTATTGGTACTGACTAACCTGTCTAAATGATGTTTAATTAGCGCAGCATGCTGGAAAGCTGTGTGGAGCAGAAGGGCTTTCACTGAGCACTATGCATTTATTGACTTTTCTATTGACCAAAAGCCATACAGCCTTTTAAATAACAACTTCAAAACACCCCATGAAAATAATAACAAATCCTTCTTTCTAATTTGTCTTCCAGAATTCAACTCTAATTTATTACCAAAGGAAAACATGATATGAAGTATGAGACACACACACACACAAACACCATTTCCCACATATGTTGACCCAGGGGTGAGAGACAAAACATAAAGAGAATGGGCATGGGAGCATTGTTTCACAGGCTTGCGCTAGGCTTGGTATTGAATGTTCAGAAGGTGGGCCATGAGGAGGTTTATGTGACCTCAGGTAAAAATCACAGGAAGGTGAATGGGGAGAGGGGTGGCTGTTTACCAAGTACAATGTTCTTACTAGTGGAGCTATCTACATATCAGGTACTGTGAGTGATACACATGACTAATTACTGCTACAGTGAGCATGATTCAAACTCACCACTGCAGGGGGGGGGTGAGCTTGTGGAGAATGCCAACTCTTTAAAAAAATGTGTGTTGATGACTGTCGAAGGGAGGGATGAATAGGGTAGCAAACTGTCTAGGAAATCCCTAACAGAATGAAATCACCAACACTGGAAAGTTGAGTTTAGTAGGACTAAGGATTAGAGCAAAGCCTAAACTTAGGTCCAAACTCAACAGTTACCGAAAGAGGAGAGGTGAGTCAGCACCACAGATGTGGAAAGCTACCGGGGAAATGGAAGGGAAAGGCAGTGCCGACGACTGGGCAATGCAGCCAACTCCACCACCAGTCAAACGCACCGCAAACTCAGACTTCAGTAAAAAAAAACATTCCGAAGAAATGATCAGAACGTTAGAGCGTAAGCTGTAAGTACAGAAGCTCCAAACATTTTCTAAGTGACCTTATACATCTACAGCAGTCGTTATCACTGCTGCCACTGACTGGTTGCACACTAAGAAAAGGATGGTGAAAGATCCAGGTTTCACACACCACCATGTAACACGCTGAGTAAAAGAAGAGCATAAATTCATCATCCACCCCATGGTGTTTCTGGGAATTAAATCATCATCCCCATTTTCAGAATGACTAATTTACTCAAAGCCAGGGAAGTTTAGAGAACCAGTTTAAAAAAAAATTAAAACTAGAAAACTAGATGTCTTGATCAGTCACTTTGAGAGGTTCTGAAGAGAACACTCATCAACTCTGAAAGAAATAGCTCAGGAAAAGGTTATTTTCCTCAAATTAGTGAAAATGCACCACACCAGAGGAAGCTTCCATGTATTTCACAGTTACTAGGAAGGCTGACATCCTGGAATATCTGGTAGATACTAAGCTACGGGGAAGCACACTGACAGTATTTTTATCTAGTGATACAGCAGAGTTTCAGAACTCAGGGAGTTCCTTATCACTGGAAGTTCAAAATTAGAGACTGGATGCTTAAGAGAGATCCATAAAAAAAATAATAATAATAATAACCCTAGGGGCACTCCAAATCTTAAGATGCAACATTTTTGTGTTTCTAAAGGACAGTACTTTGAAAACAGATTGTAATCCATTGATTATTAATGACTCAACAGGTCTACTGTGATTTGTGATACATATATGTGCAAATTAGAATTATATGCCCAATGTATGGTACATGCCTTTACTATCAGCGCTCTGGAGGCAGAGGCAGACAGATCACTGAGTTTGAGGTCAGCCTGATCTTGAAAATAAGCAGAATTATACTACATATTATTTAATATCTTCCTTTACAGTCTCTCATTTTGTTTTTTTGTTTTTTTAGGATATATATTTTGTTTTGTTCTTACCATTAATCTCCATGGCTGATTTGATACGCTGCAATGGATAATCATCATTGTTGACTTGATTGGATTTGAAACCACCTAGGAGACACACCTCAGGGCAGGTCTGGTCTGTGTGGGAGTTTCCAGAGGGGCTTAACTGAGAAAGACCCATCCTTATTACTGCAGGACCATCCCACTGGCTGGGGTGCTCGATGAATCAGAAAGGGCAAAAGGAGATGCCAGATGAGCCCAGTGTCCATCTGCCTCTGGTTCTGACTGCAGACCAAGTGACACTCAGCCTCTCACACTGGCCCCCACCAAATCTTCCCGCCTTGAAAGGCTGTATTCCTTTTTAAACTCTAAGCCTAAACAAATCATTAAGCTGCTTCAGTTGAACACTGGGTCACAACAGTGAGAAAAGGACCCAATGTACACACTAATTGTAATAATCCTTAAAATACTACAACGTATGTGTGTGTGCTCCCTAAAATCACCAACATCTATACCACTCTTCAAAGAAGGTATAACTGAATTTTTGCTAATGATATTTTCCCCCAAATCTCTTAAGCTTTGAAATGCTGCTTTTAAGAGGCCCCGTGGATAATTCTGTTTTTACAGTTCTGGAGCTGCTGTTGTGTTTGTTTTGTTTAAGAGCAGACAGTGGAAATCCCTTTCCCATGCTTCCTACCTACTTGGCTATACTGGCCTCACGTTTTGGAAATCAATTATGTATTTAATGGATAACAGCCTTAAGTGTCAAGCTACAGCTCTGGTCAACATTAAAATTTCTTAAAAGTTGAGCACCAAAATCTTGAATACATTATTGAATTTGTCAATATTCCAATGAGCTGACAGATTAGCAGCTGTATATCTGGCATATTTGTTTGGGATTTTCATTCTCCTTACAGATCTATTTGGCAGTAACACACCACACATTTTGTTTGAAGACCTCAACTGAATTGAATAAAGAAGCATTTTAAGAGGGGGAGAAAAATAGATGTGGCTAATTATTTTTATTCTATAACATCCTCAAGAAAGGGCCTCAACAAACAGCAGAGATCAGTCAGAGCCCCTGCTACTGAAAATTTAAAACATGGAGGCTTTTCTTGGCTTGCTTCCACTTGACGCTGCTTTGTAGCCTCAGTACTAATCTTGCAAATAATCTGCCAGAACTGCAACAAGGCTCTTAGCACATGTTCAAGCTGCATAGAGGGATTCTCGCCTGGCTTTAGCACCTACTTTAGTGGGTAAATGTTTGTCCAGCTGGCTTTATTGGTTTATTATGCTGTGGTCAAACTAAACATTTTCCATCTTGCTACCTTAAAAAATAAACAACTCTGTCCTTTAAAACACTTCAGAAAATATGTTAACTTTATATGTTCTACTCCATAAAGTTTATTGATATTTTGGAAAAAATGACAGAAATGCCTAGGGAGAACATCTCCACTGAGACAAAGCCTCATGCCTAAACCAGAGACAGGCTGAGAAGGAAGCCATCTTGGATGGTCCCTGGGTAGGACTGCATGTCTTCATTGACCCCTTCCTTGAACACAGCCCAAACGTCACATTAACTACCCATGGGGGGCAAGAGCAGCAAAAAAGTGGGAATTTAAATCTCAACTAAAGCCTGCTCTCAGGACTGAAGAAATGTACTATGTTCTGTCAGTGCCCTTTGCTGTTTTTAAAGAAGTCATTTCATTTCCTTGGATGACAAATTAAGTTAGAACTATAATTCAGATAATTTAAAAACTTTCTGCTCAAATTCAAAAGCTGCTTCGAATTAGTGGCTGCCACTGGCACACAATTTATTTGTAGTGAAGACTTGTGCCTTTCAGTAATCATTTTTATTTCTTTGGCTAAGCATTATAAATTATTAAGAGTTTAATAAAATTTCACTGCTGTTGTTCAAAAGAAATTATGCTGGGATTATAGAAGATATATCCCAGGCCATAATGTAGAAGAAATTATTACATAAGATAAAACTTGAAGCTCTTCACTATGGAAACAATTTACAGTATAAATAACTAATGAAATAGTACATAGTAGATAGTTTTTATTAAGCCTACAAGTGACAGAATAAGTCCTTATAAAAAGAGCTGTAGACATAATTAAAAACAGCAACTACATTGAAAACACAAAACAGAACTGTACACAACAACTGGCCTTGTTGTGTGTGTGGGGCGAAAGGGAGGGGCAGTTCTGAAGCGAGTATAAAATTTCACTACATAACCACTTGGCTTGATGTGTCAAATTTTAGGATTTTTAAAAACATGGCATAAGAAAGTAATCCAAGATGCTAAGGAAATTCTAAGAAAAGAAATGTTTATTCACATCAGTATCCAAGAAAAATTCACTCAGGTATTCGGGTAACTTCAAAGTGACAGCATTGTGCTACCCAGGTGGGACCTGGCTGTTGAGTATAAAGCAGACAGAGAACTATGAGATGTAAAGAAAGCCGATGCCTGTACTTTCAAATGATTGGCCTAGCTTTCAGCTTCACCTAATGTTCTTTGTATAACCCTCAGTAGGACCATTCCAATCAGCCACTGTGCTGATGATACAATTTTATGATCATTGAAAAGGAATGTTCATGAATGCAGAATAGGTACCAAAACAGAAACCAAGGAGTCAACATCACCCCCACAGCAGAGCCACACAACCTGTCTGAGCATCTAACATCTTATCTGGGGAAGATTACGGAACTGAGACCAGTGATCTATCAGATCTCAGTTTTCAAAACAACTTGCTATGAAAATATCTTCACTAGAAAAGAAAAGAAAAAAAAATGTCTTCACCAACCATTAATTATCATTTCAGAAAAACAGCATCAGTAAGGACTTCCTTCAGACTAAAATGAGAATTACAAACAAGCTCAAACCTCAGCCATCACAAGATAAACTTCAACAAATATTTAGCACTTATAATCTACCAGGTACTGTTTAGTGAACAGACCGAGCCTAGGTGCTGGCCAAAGAGACATAATGGACTTCTTGGAAAAATGCTTTCTCCTTGATAAGGCATAGCACCCGGCCTTTCTGCTTCCCAATTTGGTGACTATCCTATAGTTAGGGTTTCTATTGCTGTGATAAAAGGTGATGACCAAAGCAAGTTGGAGAGGAAAGGGTTTATTTGGCTTATGCTTCCAAATCACTGTTCATCACTGAAGGAAGTCAGGACAGGAATTCAAACAGGGCAGGAATCTGGAGGCAGGAGCTGATGCAGAGGCCATGGAGGGGTGCTACTTACTGCCTTGATCCCCATGGCTTGCTCAGTCTGATTCCTTACAGAACCTAGAACTACCAGCCCACAATGGGCTGGGTCCTCTTTCATCAGTCACTAATTACAAAAATGCCCTGCAGCTGAATCTTATGGAGGCATTTTCTTAAATAAGTTTTCCTCCTTTCAGATGACTCTAGCTTGTGTCAAGTTGACATAACATTAGCCAAGATGGTGACTTACAGTAAGAACTTGACATTTCTAGCTACAACCAATTATGAATGAGAGAAACTGCTTGTGGACAAGAATTGACAGATGAGTGCCTGACATCGAATTCAGGTTGTAAATCCAACCATCAGAATGCTTTCCTATAAACTTCTTGTGAATACATAATGAACACATAGCGTTTTCTTTTATCTTGTTTTAGTTTTCTGAAATGGGTTCTCACTATGTCTTCCTTCTGTGCTGGCTTTGAATTCATGATATTTCCCCACCTTAGCCTCTCAAGTGCTGGAATTACAGATGTGTATCCCCTCACTTGCCATTTTTAAAGCAACTTTCAGTCAGCTTTTATTTTATGCCAAGCACCCAAACAATCAATTCTCTTGTTAAAACATTTACTTGATTTCACTTATAGTAGCCACCAACTAGAACTGACAAAGTGCTCCCCTTGGGTAGCATTTATTTGCAGTATACTTTTTGAAAAAATAAAAGATAGAGTAAATATGCGTTCTCTAACCCAGCTAAACACACCTTCCTTGAAGAAATTACTTCCATTTTGAAAGTGGTATGACTTTCCTCTATACTGCATATGTGTATATCTACTGCTAAAGCATTTTCCACATAAAATATATGACTACCTCCTGAAATACATCCCAAACTAAACATCAATCTTTGAGATTTATCCGTATCCATACATCTTTTTTTTTTTTTAACAACTGATATCACCGAGGATTCCAATAAATGAAGTTTCACAACTCTTCATGCTGCCCGTGTTCTGACATGTAAAATTAAAAGCTACTAATCAGTATTCCTTCACATAAAAAATAAAGCCAAAGAGTCACTTTACCATAATCCCAGAAACTAGTATGACACAGTAAGATGCTACAGAAAGATAACGGGCCAAGACAAACACCATCATAATCGGAGTTCTCGTAATATCACATCCAACTATTGTGTCTTAGTGTCCCTGTCAATAATAAATTATTACCAGTATTAAAGGACAAAAATTGAATGTGTGTCAGTGAGTCCTATGTAATTCCTGTACAATGCAGAGACAAAGAGAGTGGGCCGATGAGAGACTAGATCAATAAACACCTTAAGCCTACTGTTGGGCAGAGGCATAAAGATAGAATTATTTAAAAAGTAGAATTCAATTCGAGACAATACAAATATGTGAAAATGTTGTTCCAAATCCCTCAATTATGTACTGAACATTTAAAAGCCAAATGGAGCTGGAGAGATGGCTCAGAGGTTAAGAGCACTGACTGCTCTTCCAGAGGTCCTGAGTTCAATTCCCAGCAACCACATCGTGGCTCACAACCATCTGTAATGAGGTCTGGCGCCCTCTTCTGGTCTACATGGATACATGCAGACAGAACACTGTATACATAATAAATAAACAAATCTTTTAAAAAAATAAAATAAAAACCAAATGAAGACCTTTTGAAGGAATGAAACAATAACAAAATCTTGTCCAGTTGCTTTCTCTACACATGGACAAGTGTCTTCTAGCTCCACTCTTTCAAATATTTTTAAGTGAACCCCATTGCTCTTGGGACAAAAAGAAAACCTTTAATACTGTTGATACAGTTCAGCATTATCTGGCCTCTGCTCACCCTCATGGCTACTTCTGAGACTACATCTCTTTTAATATCAAACCACCACACAGAGAACTTTCATCATCCGCCTCAAGGTCAGGCTGTCCCGTCTTCCCTCTGTATCTATCTTTGTAAATCCTCCAAAGCGATTCCTCCCATTTCAACCCATCTACCCTCACCTTACTGGCACCCTCTCATTCTCCAAAGTCCAACTTCTGGTTGGCTTCAGAAGCCCTTGGAACATTTCTGAGTGGATAAGTCCCCCCTTATTTTGTCTTTGTGGAGTGTAGCTTGACTCTAACCATTTAACAGTTGACACCTCTGCTTCATTACCTAGGCGGTACAATTAAGCTGTCTTTCTTCATTCCCTTTCTGAAACCAAGAAGAGGGCCTGCAACAAAGCAAATTTCACAGGATTTGCTCCCCATCAGACACCTCCCAGATGCAGGTAAATGACCAAATTTCAAATAATGTCAATCAACATACAGGGCTCAATTTGAAACACAAATGACAGGCCTGTATCTTCACAGAATAACAATGATCCAGAACACATTTGGGTCTTTTCTACCTTTAGGAACATGACCGTGACATTAGGACAATCATCACAGTAAAACACAATAACCAATGCGCTCGTTCACAATCTCATTCTGAGCAATTCTTTACTAAAGTGTGCCCAGCCTGCATTTGCACTGAATTCTATTCCTACTCCTTCTTCAAGGAGCATAAGTGAAGTTAACCTAATCTTAGGAAGATTAAGGGCTAAAGGCAACTATGTCACAAAAGATAAACGATTCAATGTTGACAAATGACATTTTTGATAATTCATGTTATGAAAAAATGTTTTTAAACTCTTCTCATCTTTCCTTTCCCTGAGGAATAACAAAGCCTAGTCATAGTCATCCATCATTATCTATTATACACCTAATATTTATTTACTTATTTTTTTAAAACATATTTATACTGCATGACATGCACCAGGCACTGCCCTATATCTTTCAAAGTTTAAGAAACTGAAAAACAAAAAATTAAATATGAACGGCATTATATTATATACATCCTAAATGGCTGGGATATTACTTTTTAATTAATAGAAGAGGGGGCATGTGGCAAGGACAGTTAATTGTTTACACTGTGTGAAAATGTGGCATGTGATTGATTTAATAAAGAAGTGAATGGCCAATAGCTAGTTAGTAGAGAACAGGGGGCTTCCGGACAGAGAGAGGAACTCAGGATGAATCTAGGTGGGTGACAGACATCAGCAAGACATTGAAGATGTCAGACATATGGTACAGAGGAGAGGTAACCGAGCCATGTGGCAGAATATAGAATAGTAGGAAGAGGTTAATTTAAGTTATAAGAGCTAGTTGGTAGAAAGCCTAAGCTAAGACCAAGCTTTCATAATTAATAAGTCTCCTTGTCGTTATTTATGAGCTGGTGGCTCAAAGGAAAGTCAGACTATAATTAATAGCACATTCATTGCTACAAATTCTTATCACAGAGCTAGCATTACTTTTGTGCTTCTTAATGATCTCTTCATGGTGAAATACTGTTGTGAGAGAGAGAGAGAGAGAGAGAGAGAGAGAGAGAGAGAGAGAGAGAGCGCCAAATTCTTCATTGCATGAATACTCAAATGAAAACAAAAAGCTACTCTAAAGCCAAAATTCAGACAAAACAGTAGCAGGTAATCCCACATTCAATACTCGCAGGCTGTAATAGGGAAGATTTTTTAAATCTGTCACAAGAAGGTCAGGCTTCCACAGTACTGGTGGAAATGACACATTCACTAGAACTAAGTTTAATCTAATGGTAAATGCTGGTAAAAAGCCCTGAAAAGCTTTTGTTCTCAAGGACATTTCTGATCCACGAGGGTTCACAAAAGCAAACAAACTAAAGATAATTGGTATATCACAGTATAATCAGGAAATAATATGTGTTTAACATACTGTTGGTACAGACAGCCCTGGTTCCACATTCAAAAACATGACTAGAAATTTTTATGTATGCATTAAATGTCTTCTCAATGAAAGTATTTATATTATTATAATTTGATCTTGCTATGGTGTGTAATTTCTCTGTTTTTGTGTTTTCTGAATAGTTTTGCAAATACTATGATTTTTCAGTGAATGATAATATTTTGACATGCATTCTATCACTATATCATTTAATATGGCAGTTTCCAAATATTGATCCTGAAAATTAGAGCATTCTGGTGCTTATATTGGTTTATTATATTATCTTCATGTCTAAACATCGATGTTATGCTGCTTAACTCACAGCATCCATCATCTGCATTGTACAGTACGAATTTAGCAACTCTTTGGGAATGGTGCATATGATCTAAGGGTGTAGAAGTAGTAATAATATACTTTGATTAAATCACAAGCATTTGGTGGCTACAGAGATGACTTAGAGGGTAAGAGCACTGGTTGTTCTTTAAGAAGACACTGGTTCAGTTCCCAGTACCTATATGGCAACTCACAATCTGCAATACCTCCAGCTCCAGGGAGCCCAATGTTCTCTTCTTTCATCTGTAGACACTGCACATGTAGTACACAGGCATACATGCAGGCAAAACATCCATACATAAGATAATAAATAAATTTTTAAAATTATAAGCATTTCAAGGACAGATATACTTTATGATACTACGTTTTCCTCTACATGGTATAGCAAAGTCTATTCCTCATAATAAATGGCAAATATTTGCCTATTTATAAAAAATATTTCTCCCTTGAGCATATCAATGCCATAGAACTGAGTGTTTGAGATGCCTGTCTCTGCATTGGATTGAGCACAGTCACTGATTGATGCTGGCCCTAACATGTATCTTCATCTCTTCCTAAACTCTAGCTATTTTACAATAATACATTAATCTAAAATATAACTTCGGTTGTTTAAATGATGTCTTCAAATTTCACAGAAATTACAGTGATGTTTCCTTCTTATATTTAAAAGGCAATAGGGAGGGTGTGTGTGTGTGTGTGTGTGTGTGTGTGTGTGTGTGTGTGTGTGTGAATGTGCACGTGCCAGGGTTAGGGGAATGAGCAATTAACTCAAACTTTCACTATGTACCCCAAGTGGACCTGGGACCTGCACTATAGCCTAGGCGTGATCCTTCTGCCTCTTTCTCTGGCTTCTGCCTCCCAAGAGCCAAGATTACAGAAGTCTCAAACTACACCCAATCTCAAAAGAAAACAGTCTTTGGTGCAAAGAACAATAAAAGCCTGGAATGCCAACGAGCCCATGTCCTATCACAGCTTGGCTCGCACTAGGACACAAACTCAGGCCATTTCCCTTTTGCGGCCATAATTCCAACTGTTTCATGGCAGGTACGTGCTTGGCTAATGTGACTTTCCTTCCTCTTGCTGTGCTAATGTGAGAAAGGAAAGAAAGAGCATTACACTGTTAAGCTCTAAGTCTCCACCGATCAAAGCCAGCTTGTCACAGCTACTGCAGCAATCATAGCGAACGTTCAAGTCTTCGGTATTTTTACATCTCACTACTGCCATTCCCTTCTTAAATTATATTTTAGAATCTGTATTAAAGTTTTATTTTTACCATGTATATGACTACAGATCATAGAGATCAGGGATTATGGAGAACTGGATTCAAGTCATAACATTAGCAACTTTTAGGTTTACTTGGTGCAAAACAATTAGCACCATCCACCTTCTAACCTCCACATCAGTAGAAGGGAATTAGAGCTCCCTAGACTCTTCTCAAGTTTAAAATGAGTGTGTAAAATTTCAGGTGTAATATGGTGAACAAACGTGATAGTTTTCAGAGGAAATGTGACCAAAGTTCAGATCTTGACACTTCACAAATAGGAGTAGGGCTCTAGACAATGTGTTTGAAAGCTCCCTGCAAGTCCGTTCATCACTGAAACATTCCAATCCCCAGTAAGCAAGTGTGCATGTTACATGCTCGTGTCAGAGAATTTCAAATAGCTCATCAAGAAGGCCACATACGTTCAACCAGAGGGGGAAAGAAAAATCAGTCCAGCCAGTAATTAAGAAATACTTTCTACCCCCACCAAAGATGTGCAATGATTTGAAGCAAATGTTGCCGCATAATTACATATGAACATAATTGAAGCTCTCCATCTCTGCAAGTCCTTTTATGTGAGTAAATGATTCGAAATGGAATGCAAAATTAAAAATATCTTTCTTTAAGCACACCATTAAAATTATACTTTGGACTCTAAAACTTTGTAGAGTTACAAGCGAAATCTTCAGAAGCACAGAATAAAAGGGAAAAGTAGCAAAGATTCAGAAAGCAAAGGATTCTCTCTCTCTCTCTCTCTCTCTCTCTCTCTATATATATATATATATATATATATATATATATATATATATATATATATATATATAAAAGAGTCATTATTGGGACGTTAGCACATCACTCTTGGGCTCAAATGTATGAAAATAGCATGCCAGTGTGCTTGCTCATACACTTCTATTAAAATCGTCCTTTTCATCTCCCGTCCCTATAAGAATAAAGGCTACACCTGGATGAATACAAGATACACAGTACTGATGTCAAACCTGGAGCCACAGAGAAGAATGTGTTCACACACCAGTCTCTTCCACTCAGTGAGAGACATTTAAAGTAGTTCTGGGGAGAGATCATTAACTTTAAAGGTGCCTTTTGAAGTTGAAATGAAAATGAACCCGATATGGGTAAGTCTCCCTCAATCCAGGGTTACCGTCTGTCAATCCTCGACTGACAATAATCCCTACTGGAAACCATGTGTTTTAAAGCTCTGGTAACATTTTCAAGTCATTATCAATTTGCTCTTTTGTTTACTGAAATTGAAGACACTGGGATAATTCCAGCAATTAAGTGGAGGATTACGTGTGTGTGTGTGTGTGTGTGTGTGTGTGTGTGTGTGTGTGTGTTCTCTGTGTGTGTATATGTGTGTTCTCTGTATGTATGTGTGCATGTATATTATGTGTGTGCATATGTGTATGTTCTGTACATACATGTGTGTATTTCAGTGTTAGCAAATGTACAAGCCAGAAAGTTATATTACTAAAACGTAACAAAATTGGGAAAACTCTAATGGAAAAAAATTTCATCTTAAACAACAACTTCTGCTTCTTAGAGCTGTATTCCACAAAGTATTCCACCTGATTCCTTGAATAATTATACTGTACAGGACATGTAAATATACACATTTTGGATAATTCTTCAGTTTTTCCCTTTCCTGCTAACCTGGGGAAATAGTAGATTGACTGGTCTTCTGGTCTTCTGAGAAAGGATTAGAAAAGGAAGCAATTACCTATAAAATACACAAGAAGCAGAAGAGGAAGTCCAGTGAGCGGGTAAAGCACCCTGGAAGGAGGGAAAAGACTGCTTTGAATGGAAAAATCAAAGTGATTTTACAAACAACCTCGTTCCCTCCTGTGTCTTGGCTCTGCACAGAGTCTCTCTCCTCTCCCATGGCTGATCGCATCTGGTCGTCCTGCCTGCCCTCGCACTCAGGTTCAGCAAGGAAGTAAGAGCAATGAAGATCTTCTCTCACATCTCCAACTGGTCTTGCCCCCATTATAAATCTTTTCTGACTTTGACGATATTTATAGCATAGTTACCTCTTTTTTTTCCACATGAAGCTTGTTTCTGAATTCAATTTGGAATTAATTTAAAGGAGTTGTCTCAGGTTCCTATCTGTGCAGTCAAAGTTAAAGCTAGGTTGCAATGAGACACATACACACACACTCCTCGACTGCCTTTCTGTCTAGGGTTTATTTGCTTTTTTGTTTCTGAATCCCTTTTTATATTTTTCATTGTAGGGGGTGGCACGTCCATGGAGTACATGGGAGGCCAGAGGAAGAGTCTAAGCAACTTCCTCTGTTGGTCCCTGTCTTGTTGCCTTTAGACAATGTCTCGTGCTATGTGCTTGACATGTTGATCAGAAAAAAAAACAAACAAACAAAAAAACGAAAAAACAACCCTGAACCACTTTTCAAAAAATCAATAGCACAGGTTTTCACTAGTGCATCCAGGTTCCACTCTGACCTACCCTGGCCACTAAACTTCTTCAAACTCAAAGATGACTCTGGACACATCCTGTGGAATAAAGTATCATTATTGTCTCTTCAAAGTCCAAGATACTGTAATCTAATAGAAATGATAAGATCTACCCAAAATACCTGTTTTAAAAGACAGAATAAGTCACAGCATGACCAGTCCTTCATAATTATATATAAGTATATTTTTTGAGGGGGGAGGAGAAGTAAGCATAGATGTGACTAGGAAACAAACAAAAAACAACAGATCTAGGACCAGAGCACAACACCAGCATAATAAATGTTCACCCATCCCAATCTCAGCTGCAGGGCTACCTGGATTTGCCTAGGAAGATAATGAATGTCAACCAACAGACTAAGACACATTAAAGGATCTAAATCATAACAATATTTGTATATTTCCCAACTATAGATTTTTATCTGCCTTTCACTGAACGAAAGTAGTTGCATTAATAATTACTCATACTTACATATGTATCTAAGTTACATACTTCAATTTTTTTCAAACCATAGTGAATATGACTTAACAAATCAGTAAATGTTGGAAAGCCACACACAGTACTCATGAACAGCAAGCAACAACACCTGGTAGCCTAATTATGAAAAAAACTTTTTTTAAAAACCTTTTCCATAGAAATGAACAAAAAAATTCTAACAGCTCCTCAGTATTGTCTACACAGCAAAATGCCACGCTCATCATCACCACGACATTGAGTCAACAGAGAAGAGAAAGTCAAGATGCCTCAATTGTGGAGGTAGAGATAGATGTGGAAACAACCCTTACTACCTTATAAAGTAAGCATTACCTCATCTCAAATTATACAAAGAATTCATTTATGACAGCCAGCGAGAAGACTCAGCAGGTAAAGGTACTTGTGCTGAGCTGACAATCTGAGTTCCATTCCAGGCCCTCACACGGTGAAATGAGGTAACTGACTCCCATGTGTTATCCTGGGACTTGCACATTATACACACACACACACACACACACACACACACATAAACACTGAATTATTAAATGAGTATTTTTTTAACTGATGCTATAATCATGTCTTGGAAACACCACAGGATAATCTCTATCCCATGGAGAATAATGAAGGAGGCCAAGCATAGTGGCACACACCTGTAATGCCAGCACTTGGAAGGTGGAAGTGGGCAGATCTCTCTGACTTAGGGGCTTGCCTGATCTACATAGAGAGTTCTTTCCCAGGAATTTCGATGTAGTAAGATTCTGTCTCAAAAGTAAATTTAAAAAAATTAAATATGCAATTTTAAAAAGAAATAAGAAAAAGCACTAAGATTTGACTGAAATCCCTCAGAATTCTGAGCCTCCATTTCCTTTTCCACACCATTTTAAAAGAGACTTTTTGGTATGTCTTCTGCACTCTTACTTTTTGTCTTTCCTAGCATTTTCTCCAACACCTGCTCCCAGACTGTGGAATCACTCCCACGCTGCACAAGAGGGAGCTAATGTGTTTGACCATGGGCAGACCAATACAAGGAAAATGAATGTCATCTACTGCAATGTGCCCAGATGCTCTAAGGACAAGACGATTATGACACATCAGGACAGTCACTCATATTTGCATAAAGCTATTTCAAGAATATAACACCTCCTTTTAGTAATGCTGTCAAATTCTCCATTTGTTACTGAGAATTTAAAGGATATATATATATATATATATATATATATATATATATATATATATATATACACACACACACACACACACACACACACACACACAGTGAAAATCAGGTCAGCTGCATAATCACCCAAAGGACATTCGGCCCCAGAGACTGATATGGTTAAGTATGTATACAAATGGAATACATTATTACCTGTACGAATTATTCCCATTATAGCTGAGTTTCACTCTGATTTCATAAAGTCTTCATGATCTTTGTAGATAATCTCCCTTCAAAAGAAGACGAAAAATAGGCTACCCAAAAAAGGTGGACTTTATAACAAGAACATTTTTGGAGCATGTTCCGACCCACAGAAAAACTTAGAAAGCACTGTGCATTACATCTGCCACCTGCCCCACACATGGACACTGTATGCCACTAAAGATCTTGGCACCACAGAGGCACTTTTGTTGGAATCAATGAGCTTGAGGTCCACGGCTCATCTTAGAGTCCATTCTTGGTGTGGTGCATTCCTTTGGGTTTGGGGAATAAAGAATCTACTGATACTGTATCACTCCAAATAACTACACTGCCCTTCAAATCCTTTTTCTTCCACTTACTCCTGTTCTTTTCCTTAACACTGGCAAAGGATGGTCTTTTACAGCCTCCTCTCCTTTGGCTTTGATAGTATATTAGGTAGGTGGAAACAGACACATTTTCTCAGATTGGAATCGTTCCATTCAGTTGCATATATCTACAGCTCCTCCATAGCTCCTCGTGGCTTGATCACTCACTTCTTTGTGGCACTGGGGGGGGGGGGATTTTATACCCTTTGTATTAAATTTAATACCCTTTGTATTAAAGAGTACTCGGGTGGGAATTTACAGAAGCTTGACAGAAGTACAAGGCAAAAGCAACCTCCTTTATCTATGTGTCTCCCTCTTCCTGTCCCAACTGTAAGGATAACACTGGAGCTTTGCCCCTGCTGTGCAAGCAAGCATACTAACCACTGAGCTAAACCCATAGTCCTTATTCCTACATCCATTTGTTTGTAATTCCCATATACCTACCACAATACATGGGTGTAGCAAGCAACTTATTGAACAGATACAGTATCAAATAAATAAATATGAAATTAAAACTTCTCAATTTATCTAAGCTTCATTTTCCTCATCTATAAATGGAATTTTTTTTTTGGGGGGGGGGTTTCAAGACAGGGTTTCTCCATGTAGCTTTGGTGCCTGTCCTGGATCTTGCTCTGTAGACCAGACTGGTCTCGAACTCACAGAGATCCGCCTGGCTGAAATTAAAGGCATGTGCCACCGCCGCCTGGCTATAAAGGGAATTCTTATAGAATGGTCATTAGCCTAATTCTTAGGAAGTGCTGGCCTTAGTTTTTACCTTGTATTGAATCCAGTTTATGAGTTATCTTTACAGAATGATTTTTTATGTAGGATTTTTTTTTCTTCATCCAGTGTTGTAGTTCTAACCTACAGCCTTACTACTGAGCTAAAATTTGTCCAGTGCATATTTTTGGACTTTGGAGTGAAGTTTAAGGCTGCATAATTGCCCATCAAGTGAACAGTTTAGCATTTTAACATTAAATAAATTCATAATTAGCATCATGGAGGTTCAGATGTATCTCTTTCAACACATAATCATAAATTTCTAAATTATTACAAAAATTATCATAAAATTCTAAAAGGCTCAGAAAGGAAGTCAGTGATTGTTGAAAATGCTAGAAAATAATAAATACTATTTATTTAGTATCTCACAATATTCAGTAAGGAACTACCAGTTGGCACTGCCAGACACAGCATTTCTAAAAATTCAGAGAATACTCGAAATGTTCATGAAGATGTCATTCCTCTTATGCACAGAATCAACAGATACCTCACCTGAATCCACTCTCATTGTTACCAGTATCTAGAAAGTCCCTTAATAATCCTCTATATTTCATAAAGGTCTCTATCACTATCCCTTGGCCAGATGGATGCAGTTCCACAAAATTGTGTTTCGCTTTACCGTTGAGTTATCCATAGGAAAGACTTAATATGGGAAAACTTACCTTGAGAAGGAAAGACAGTATGATAACAAAAAGGCAGCATGAAGAAAAGAGAAATATATATATATATATATATATATATATATTAATGACACTAACTGGAATTATTTCAAATAGTGGTTTTTTTGCACCTATTAGTTTAAAAGCACTTTAAGAGTCAATGAATCCATAGAAATTCATAATGTAAAATATGAAACAGGGCTGGGAGGTACAAAAGTTAAAATCACATTTCTAAGAAGTGTGAAGAAGGTATTTTCACAATTTAAAAAAAAAAAAGGATGAGAGATACAGATGCTAAGTGAAAAGACGTTCATGGAAAATGAAACACTTGACCACCCTCTTAAAACCAGAACGCCAGCTTCTTTCCTCTTTTAACATAGAGCATAAACTCACTAGCTGCCTGATGGGCTCCAGGAAATACCAGCCTCAGTGGAGTAAACAGAAATCAGAGTGCTAAAATTCTTCTATTATCAGAAAGGTCAACACAGGCATTCAGGAACAAATGGTGTGTTCCATCACGCTTGAGCATGCCAGTGCAAAAAATGAAGACAGGCAAAGGATACTGACCCAGAGTTTAAATGGCTAAGTTACCGGGGTCATCTAATCAACGACATGGCTTCTTTGGAAATAGGGAAGAGAAGCTTTCACTCTGGAGTAAACTGGAGTGCTTTTATGGTCTCACTGTGCCCTCTCTCTGAGGAAAGGGGCAAAGATTAATGACTAGGGACACAAATGACCTAATGAGTAACAATGAGGAACAAGATTCACAGGACACACAGTCAGTGATTCTTCTCTTCCCGTGCCAACAGCAATGAGCTTTAAACCCAACAAATGACCTTCTGTCACTACACATTGAAAAAATTATTAGAGGATATATGCAAAACCATATCCAACAGAACTGCAGAACCGAGAGCTGGAGTCCTGCAAAAATATAACAATAACATCCATTCAAACAGATGCTAGCAGAAGAAGATAACATCTTAGATACTAGATAAAATGTACAAAATGGGATTGCACACAATAAAGAACAATTCTTTATTGATCAGTGGCTGCCAGCTAGAGAGAAAAAATAAAGTCTGTCTTATATTTCTGTCAAAAAGTAGGGTAATATTGATAATGAGTCATATGCTTATAAAAATAGCTAGAGGAAAAAAATTTTTAAATGTTTTTATTATTTAATTATCTGTGCATGCACCTGTGCGCACACACATGCACACACACACACACACACACACACACACAGCACAGAATGTATACAAAGGTCAGAGGACAACTTGTCAGAGTCAATTCTCTACTTCCACCATGTGCTCCTGGGAACAAAACTCACGTTATCAGGCTTGGCTACAAGCACTTGTATCACTGAGCCAGCCGAAA
>CABHPP010131367.1:0-21318 GCA_902168425.1 Peromyscus attwateri | reverse complement strand
GGCCTCCCCTGGTCCCCAGTGCTGGGGTTACAGTGTGGCCCACCCAGGCCTCCCCTGGTCCCCAGTGCCGGGGTTACAGTGTGGCCCACCCAGGTCTCCAGCCAGCACAGCAAACACTTAGTCACTGCCCTCTCTCCAGCCCATCCCTGAGGTTTAGGTCTAAATAGAAAGCAAGTGCTGGAAAGATGGCTCAGTGGTTAAGAACTCTGTCTATTCTCCAGAGGACTTGGGTTGAAATGGAAAGATGGTTCAGTGGTGAAGAACTCTGTCTATTCTCCAGAGGACCCAGGCTGAATTGGAAAGATGGCTCAGTCGTTAGGAACTCTGTCTGTTCTCCAGAGGACCCAGGCTGAATTGGAAAGATGGCTCAGTGGTTAGGAACTCTGTCTGTTCTCCAGAGGACTCGGGTTGATTTGCCGGCAGTCACAAGGCAGCCCACAGCTGTAACTCCAGTTCCCGAGGAGCTGACACTTGACTGTGGCTTCCCACTGTACTAGGGACACCAAGTGCATAGACACACGTGGGCAAACCCCCATACCAGAAAATACAATAAAAATTAAAAACAAAAAAGAAAGCAAGAGGTATGCATAAAAAGCAGTCCTAGTTAAGGTGTGGCTCTCTCCTGTAAGCTTTGACAATTTCCTGGGGAAATTCCAATGTCTTGATGTCCATTGTCTCAGCCGCCTGATAGCCAAAGGGGGCAGACACAAGTGTCTCTGTGTTAAAACACAAAAGACTCATTTTTCCTTAGCTCAAGAAAAATCTTGATGTGTTTGTTGCGCTCTCTCTCTCTCTCTCACACACACACACACACACTCTCTCTCTGTGTCTCTCTCTGTCTCTGTCTCTCTGCTTCTCTGTCTCTCTGTGTCTCTGTCTCTTTCATTTTCTCTTTCAGTGCTATGGGTTGAGAGCAGTAATGAGAAGGGGACAGAGTCCTGTTAGGAGGACCTGGGAAAGGGTCCTGAGAGTGGCACGGAGGAGAAGCCACTTGGGCTGACACACTTTGAGGGGACCCCTGAGAGCAGCGGCTCCTGGAGTCCATCTCCAGCCAGGCATGCCAGGGAGCTCCGCTCTTCAGTGAACAGCCCTGCCCGGGGTACTTGACGGTGGTACTGAAGCTCGGGGCCGGACACTAATCCTTTCTGGAACAACTTTAAAATAGGCCTCTTGATTTTCATGGTGAAATGGGTTCTCTCCATTGCCCAGTTTCTGCCCATTCTCTCAGTGATTTTAGAGGTACCTCTTCACAGGGGAGCATGGTGCAAAAGCACTGGAGGTCCATTAAAGCTCTTCCCTTCTGGTCAGGAGAACAGAGCCTGTCTGTCCTAGAAGGAGTGCTAATGCAAGTGACCCAAAAGACGGGGTCCAGCTGGGCTGGGCAAGTGACCCAAAAGACGGGGTCCAGCTGGGCTGGGCAAGCCTGGCTAAGAGACCACCGTTTAGGAAGGCAGATTCACCAATGCCAGGCTGAAGAGAAGGACGGAATAATTACATCTTTATGACACATAATGATCCCTATAATGAGACAGTCTACTCCCCCCCCCAGAAGTCCCCAGCACAGTCATGGATGGAGCAGAAAATGATGACTGGCTTTAGCCCACCTGCTTTCCTAAATTACTCAGTAAAGTGTGACTTTTCCTTTTTTTCTTCTCTTTCCTTCTCTTGAATATTTGCCAAAGCTTGGTCATACTCTTCTGGACACTCTGACCTACTCTTTTTCTAGGAAGTCATTCCTGCCCACTAATGCCCTGTGGCTGCTGCAAATAGCCAAGCTTTCTCTCTTCCTCTTCTCCACCTCCCTCTTCTGGGAAGCTGCCAAGATTTACAGCTTGCTGCCCTGCAAGGTTTTGGCGTGGTTTCTTTTTTTTAAACTCTAATGAAATTGTCCCTGTGCTTTCTTCCAAGTCTGTTCTTAAATTCTTTTACTAACAAGACTAAGAAACCTGTGGTAGTATTGTGTTCCCCAAAATATTGTGCACCCTAATAAACTTATCTGGGGTCAGAGACAGAACAGCCACTAGATACAAAGGCTAGAAAATGGTGGCACTCACACCTTTAATCCTAGCATTCCAGAGGCAGAGATCCCTCTGGATCTCTGTGAGTTCAAGGCCACATTGGAAACAGCCAGGCATGGTGACGCATGCCTTTAATCCCAAGAAGTGAGCCTTTAACCCCAGGGAGTGATGGTAGAAAGCAGAAAGATATATAAGGTGTGAGGACCAGAAACTAGAAGCTTTTAGCTAGTTAAGCTTTCAGGCTTTGGAGCAGCAGTTCAGCAGAGATTCATTCTGGATGAGGACTCAGAGGCTTCCAGTCTGAGGAAACAGGAGCAGCTGAGGAACTGGTGAGGTAAGGTAGCTGTGGCTTGTTCTGCTTCTCTGATCTTCCAGCATTCATCCCAATAACTAGCCTCAGGTTTGATTTTATTAATAAGACCTTTTAAGATTCGTTTTGGGAGGCAGAGGCAGGCGGATCTCTGTGAGTTCGAGGCCAGCCTGGTCTCCAAAGCGAGTTCCAGGAAAGGCGCAAAGCTACACAGAGAAACCCTGTCTCAAAAAAAACTAAAAAAAAATAAAAAATAAAAAATAAAAAAAAAAGAGTTTAGGCTGGAGAGATGGCTCAGAGGTTAAGAGGACTGATTGCTCTACCAAAGGTCCTGAGTTCAATTCCCAGCAACCACATGGTGGCTCACAACCATCTGTAATGAGATCTGGTGCCCTCCTCTGGCCTGCAGGGATATATGCAATCAGAACACTGTATACATAATAAATAAATAAATAAATCTTTAAAAAAAAAAAAGATTCGTTTTACAGAACCCCCAGGAGAGCCGGGCAGTGGTGGCATACACCTTTAATGCCAGCACTCAGAAGGCAGAGGCAGGCAAATCTCTGTGAGTTTGAGGCCAGCCTGGTGTACAAAGCAAGTTCCAGGACAGCCAGAGCTATTACACAGAGAAACCCTGTCTCAGAAGAAAAGAAAAAAAAAGAATCCCCCAAAGAGACCCCAATTTCCGCAGTAAATATAGTACTCTAGGTGGGAGTCTCACAAATGTCTGGGTCTTGTACATGCTAGATAGGCACCACAGCACTGTTCTACACCTCTGGCCCTCTTTTGCATATTTATTAACCATATTGTTGAAGCGATAACTGCTCTTGATGGGCTGTTTGTAAAGCCCATTCAACATAAGTGGGGAGACAGGCACTGAGACACATGTCCCACAGGGTTGTCTGCCAGGTCCTAGATGCCTCCGATCATAGCAGTTTCCCAGCATTCTCTCCAGTTATTTCTCAACTGTAGCTCTATTGATGACTTGAGCCCACTAAACACGCTGCTGTGTGTGTCCACCCTGTGAATTGTCCCATGTTTCACACCAGCCTTCCATTGCTCTACCAGATGTAAGCAACAACCAACCCCCTCGTGTGACAACAATAACAAGGATCTCCAGACAATGCCTGTTGGATGGACTATCCTCCAAGCCAAGCCATGGCCATCTTCAGGAGTCCAACTAAGAATGTTCACCAAAGATCATCACTGCTTGGCTTGTTGACTGTTTAACCTTCCGTTTTAGAAGGAGGGGGCAGAGAGGTTGATGGGATCCTCCACCCCTCATTATTATTACAGTGAGTTATATGCAGTTCTGTCCAAACTGGACATGACCTCAGGATCTCCAGGACAGGCTAGAACATATAGAAAGGGAGGGATGGGTGTTAGCATTCAGACCCACCTTCTTGGAATCCTGGCCAATAAGCAGACAATACCCTGGCCCGCCCAGTGTCCTGACATCATCCTACATTCCTGTTTCCATTAAGAAGGGACTCCTCCCCCTTCACTCTCTCTTCCCCCACTTGCCACAAGGTAGCACACACCTTCCCCCTCCCTTCTCTCTCTCTCTCCCTATCTCTCTCTTTCCCTCTCCCCTCTCCCTTCCCTCCACCAAATACAACTCTCCACTGAGCACTGTCTGCATGGTGTCTCTGTCTCTCACCCACTGTGGGGCACCTTGGCTCCACCCACCAAGGCCTCTCTGTCATCGCATCATAACAACGAGGAGAGGTGCTCCCTCTATGTAGCTGTGGGGAAGCCATCCTCCTGCTGGGTGCAGACCTGCCAGTGTGGCAGGGTTGAGATCATCTATGTTCCTTCCAGTAAGCTTCCACTCACTACTCTTGTAAATGAGCCTCATAAACTCACTGGTTTCCCTGAGTAAACTTTGGTGGTATTGGGACCTTAGAAAGAGGGGTTGATGTATTTATATCTACCCCAGGAAGGAATTTTAGTAATGTTTCCTGGTGTCAAAATTGTCTCCAGTTGGGATTTTCTGGTCTATAGAGTAGGTTCAAAGGAAGAAACCTTCCTGGGACTAAGCTTGCAATAACTTAGAATCTTCTTTTCAGCACACACACACACACACACACACACACACACACACACACACTGACATCAACCCTTATGAAACTGTAACGAGCCTAGCAGAAACGAATATATTCTAAACAGACACTGTGTCCCTCAATCTGACTATCAAACTATTAAAACAATGAGCCCCAAGAAACTGGAGTTCTGTGGTGGTTTAAATAAGAGTGGCCATGCCTTTAATCCCAGCACTCAGGAGGCAGAGCCAGGTGGATCTCTGTGAGTTCAAGGCCAGCCTGGTCTACAGAGTGAATTCCAGGATGGCCAGGGTTACACAGAAAAACCCTGTCTCCAGAAAAAAAAAAAAAGAATGGTCTCCATAGGCTCAAATACTTGAATGCTTAGTCACTGGGGAGTGGCACTATTTGAAAGGATTAGAAGGATTAGGAGGTATGGCCTTGGAGGAAGTGTGTGGGTGGACGTTGAAGTTTCAAAAGCCCATGTCAGGCCTAAGTTCTCCGTGTCTGTCTATGGATCAGGATGTATCCCTTTGTTACTGCTCCAGCTTAGGACAGTGACTAAGACAACTTCCCCCTTGAGTTTTACAAAGAATTATGCTTTCAAAGATGAAACTCTTCACTTTTATTGAGCAAAGAAATTAAGTAAGATAATAGTATAAGAGATAGAGACAGAGAGGCTGCAAAAAAGATCATCCACATATTTGAGAGACTTGGAAGACAAGGACAGAGAGAGAGAGAGAGAGAGAGAGAGAGAGAGAGAGAGTGTGAGAGAGAGAGAGAGAGAGAGAGAGAGAGAGAGAGAGAGAGAGAGAGGGAGAGAGGGAGAGAATGAGAGAGAATATGAGTACAAGTACACAAAATGGGAGGGTCTTGAGCCAAAGCCTTGTTCACATGGCTGATGGTTGGTTCTGGCCATTAGTTGGGAGTGATGGTGGTTTGAAAGAAAATGGCCCCCACAGGCCTGTAAGGCCTGGCACTATTAGGAGGTGTGGCCTGTTGGAGTATGTGTGGCCTTGTTGGAGGAAGTGTCACTAGAGGGTGGACTTTGAGGTCTCAGAAGCTCAAGCCTGGCCAGTGTGCCACTGTCACTTCCTGGCCTGTGGATCCAGATGTAGAACTCTCAGCTACCTCTCCAGCACCATGTCTGCCTGTAGGCTGCCATACTTCCCACCATGATGATATAGGACTAAACCTCTGAAACTGTAGGCCAGCCCCAATTCAGTGTTTTCCTTTTTAAGAGTTGCTATGGCCATGGTGTCTCTTCACAGCAGTAGAAATCCTAACTAAGACAGTTCAGTGGGGGCTGTCAACTGGGGGTCTTGATCCCCTTCCACATGGTTGCTTAGGCTTTTTCTTGGTATGGTAGTATAATTTATTACCCCTTCCATCATCTTGGAGTAGAGAGTACTTTGACCAAGTATCCATGGCAACTAATTGAGTAAAATGGTGGTGTTCACTAGGTCTGCGGTAATAATCAAGTTGCTAACAGTCCCTAGTAGTATATATAACTGGCCTGTCCGGCAGAAAGAACATATTTCTAAAGAGACACCTGTGTGCCATCGAGCCAGGCCTCTAAGTCATCATTAATGCAATTCCTCCCTCCCTCCCTATATAATGACTTCTCCTGTTCCTTTGCCATCCAGGAACCAGAGACAGTCTAACTGTAAGCAGTACTAAGGACCCATCACCTTCATAGCACAGAAACTCCACTCTCTTCTGCAACCATTAAAAGGGGACCCCACCCTGCCTCATGGACCTGGGTTTGCCTCATTCTCCTCAGGGCCTCCACCATGCTGCCTCTTTGGTGTTAGTAAATCTTCTTAAATCTCTTACCCAAAAGGACAACCTGTATCATTGTCCCACTTGAGCCTCAAACAGACCTTTCAGGGGACAGCACAATACCCTGCCAACCAAGGTCCAATGTGGTTTGACTGTGGTCACACATTAATAGCCCTGCTCCCCTACCCAGCATCTCTGTGACCCCTTTCATGAATGCTAGGTAGCACAGGTCACATGTTAGCTAAGTTTGCTCCCTTACAGTATAGGACATCCCCTGCTCTTTTCCTTGAAACCTTTAAGAGTGGGGCTTCCTTTGTCAGGTGGGCCTGAAACTCTCTGCGTTCAGATCCTTGCTATGGCCAGCGTTATTAAAGATCTTTTGTTTGAAAATGACACAAAAAAACTTAACCCAAACTCATAACACATTGAGAGACTGATGCAGGGTATAGACAGGTACATCTAACTGGTGAAGGTAGAGAGCATGACTAGTTAAAGCAGCTTTGGGAATCAGAGAGAGAAATGATGGGTGCATATGGATACTCTCGGCTTGCTACTTTCCCATTGCCCTCCTGGGCAAATGGAAAACCCCGTCTGTGAGCAGAATGCAAAGGAACCTGTTATAGGCAGGCTGGTTTCCCAGAGGGAGGCACTGAGTCTATCATCCTAAGTGACTTCGTAGCTTTTTTTGGAGCCCACCCATTAGATATCTCAGTCTTTCCAGGAGAGGCGGGGAGGGTGTCAGGAGAGGAGAGGGCCCACTAGAGGCATGCTAGCTGCTGCTCTGCACACCAAATGTGGGGGACTGGAGAGAAAGGCTGCTCTTCACAGTAGTAAGGGCTCAAACAGACAGTACCACTGAGACCAGGCTGTGCCCTACCCCTGGTACTCTATGTACTCATGGTATACTGTATTCAAACAGTGGGTTTTCAGGCTGTGCCTTGCCCAGTTTACAAGTAACTTTTGACTCCATTATGAGGGTGGACCTACAAACAACATCATCTGGCACCACCCATACAGTGTAGACTAATAAATGACTTATGAGTAGAAAGGGTGCCACCGATATATCTATCAGGGTGAACTAAGATTGCAGGGGCACATGGGTGGATTACGTCACATCAGGGAAAGCAAGCCCAAGAACTCCTCAGACACTTGAGCTGGAGGAGAGGGTGTAATTCTCGCCTGGACCCCACACAACAGCTGGCACTGGTATTACAGCAGCCTCACACATCTGCCACCTGAGGACAGGTGTGTATCAAGGACTGACAGGGAGAGAACTGTCCCTGGGGCTTGATCTCAGCTTGGTCCCTGCTGTTGTTGAGGCCTGCTCAACTGTCATCTTGCTCAACTACCCACTTGACCATTTGGACCTAGACCTAGGGTATGCCCTTTTGTCCCCACAGCTGAGGCCACCGTTGCTGTCAAGCCGGCCTCTCCTGCAGCCTGAACTCACAGGCACAGCTTCTTCCTGCTGGCTTGTTTGGATTTGCTGTCCAATCAGACTCTATTTGCATTTCTCTCAGCTGACTTGTGAAACTTCTTGAACTCTGTAGCAGCCTTTTTAATTTGTATTTATTCTGCAAACCACATATACACATAGGAAGACAAATAGATGTGTTTAACTGTGAGCTGTGTGATATGAAAGTTAATATTAGGAATTAAGCATTCACTGGGCCAGATTACCAAAGTAGGGGGATTATCTGGCAAACTGCTATTAAACCCACTGCTCCTTGTAAATTTATTGTTATTCATTGAATTCTGACTTTGTGGGAAGATACAAACTGCTCATCTGTTTCTGGCATATCTTATTTAGGAAAGGGACTTTCATGGTGCTGCGGGCAGACAGGCTGGACATCTGGAGAGGAGGTGGAAGGGGCAGGAGTGTGATGATCCAAGTGTGCTTGAAGAGCAGCAGGAAGTCTGTACCTGCAACTGGATGAGAGAGGAAGGAGAGCAAGGGGTACTGAGAGATGAGCAGAGACTAGAGCTGTGGGCCTTGGATGCCATCCTGGGATAGACAGAGTCACTGATAAAAGGGTTCTTGTCTTAGTCACAGTTTCTATTGCTGTGAAGAGACACCATGACCATGACAACTTTTACAAGGGAAACATTTATTTGGGGTGGCTTGCTTACAGTTTCAGAGGTTCAGTCCACTATCGTGATGGTGGGGATCATGGCAGGGTGCAGGCAGACGTGGTTCTGGCTACATCTCGATATGCAGGCTACAGGAAGTCAATCGACACACTAGGTGGTATCCTGAGCGTAGAAAACCACAAAGCCCATCTCCACAGTAACACACTTTCTCCAACAAAGTCACACTTCCTAATAGTGCCACTCCCTATGAGATTATGGGGGCCAATTACCTTCAAACTACCACCTTCCACTTCCTGGCCCCATAAGCTTGTAACAATACCATAATACAAAATGCATTTAGTCCAACTCCAAAAGTCCCCGAAGTCTATCATAGTCTCAACAATGTTTAAAAGTTGCAAATTTAAGTCTTCTGAAATGAATGCAATCACTTAACTGTAATCCTCTGTAAAATCAAAATAAAAAAACGAGATCACATACTTCCAACATATAATGGCACAGGATATACATTACCATTCCAAAACTGAGGGAAGGGGCACAGTGAGGAAATACTGGACCAAAGCAAGGCCAAAAACCAGCTGGGCAAACTCCAAATTCTGCATCTGCATGTCTGATGTCAAAATGCTCTTCAGATCTCCAACTCCTTTCAGCTTTGTTGACTGCTGGTTGTCTCTTGGGCTGGTTCCACTCCCTCTCAGCAGCTTCCCTCAGCAGGTATCCCACAGCTCTGGCATCTCCAACATCTTGGTGTCTCCAAGGTAATCCAGGCTTCACCTTCACAGCTTCACACAATGGCCTCTCCAGGCCTCCTGGTTCAGGGACACCCCCACCACATGCCTGGCCTCAGAGGCTTTCCTTAGTCATGGGGGGAGTGTTAAAAATGATACCGTGTGGAAAGGTCATGAGGTGCTAGCCTCGACAAAACCCTGTATCAGAGCTTTATTGGGCAGGGGGTACAAAAGAACCAGGCCTGGGGAGAAGCACGTGCAGAGAGCAGAGAAAGAGAGACAGAGACAGAGAAGAGATAGTGGAAGGAATAGAGAACAGAGAGAGGAGGAGGATGTGTCTGTGTCTGGTTTTTTAAGG
This sequence comes from Peromyscus attwateri, assembly GCA_902168425.1. Taxonomy (NCBI): domain Eukaryota; kingdom Metazoa; phylum Chordata; class Mammalia; order Rodentia; family Cricetidae; genus Peromyscus; species Peromyscus attwateri. The sequence continues at coordinate 11,992 of CABHPP010131367.1, read as the reverse complement.
CACAGCGGGGCTTATGGAGCTACGCTACGCATGCGCAGATTGCGTGACCACGCCTTGCACAAGTAATCACCAGCGCACACTGTTATGTAATTCCTTTCTTGTATCCTTCACTCTAAAGCCAGAACCACGTGGCTGAAGCTGTCAAGTTCTGCTCCTTGCTGGGGCTGGAACATGGCCCCCTTGTTCAATTACATTTTCACCAGCTTTCTGTCCTTCACTGCCTATGTCCTGAAACTTGGATTTCTAGACCAGGCTGGACTCAAACTCAGAGATCTGCCAGCCTCTGTCTTCCCAGTGCTGGGATTAAAGGTGTGCCCCACCATACCTGATTCTAACCTTTTCTTTAGTTTCTATCCACATGTTGGAAACTTAGCTGGGTGGGATCTTGCCCTGAGGTCACCACTCCCTTTATCCTATTTCTTTTTCTTTTTCTTTTTTTTTTTTTTTTTGGTTTTTCGAGACAGGGTTTCTCTGTGTAGCTTTGTGCCTTTCCTGGATCTCGCTCTGTAGACCAGGCTGGCCTCGAACTCACGAAGATCCGCCTGCCTCTGCCTCCCAAGCTCTGGTATTAAAGGCGTGTGCCACCACCACCCGGTCCCTTTTCTTAATCCATTTATCTCCTTGAACACAGGATTTAGCTCCATTCCACTTCCTGGTGTTCTTTTTCTCCTCAAAATTTACATTTTGTAATTTACCCTGCTTAGCTTGCTCCTTTTCATCATAAATCTTTATAAGCATGAACACTATTAACCACACGACAGAGTCTATGCTAGGCTGTTTTGAGATTTCTTCTGCCAATGGAATTAATCTAAAACTCTTCACTTTTGCCTCAGGCAGACTCTTCAGATAAGGCCAAAAAAGCAGCCACTTACTTCACCAAAATATTACAAGACTGGTCTCTAGGCCACATACTTACATTCTTCTCCTCTGAAACCTTTTGATCTTCACAGTTCATCAAATCAAATTCAGCACGCTGTCTTCCATGCTCCTACTAGTATAACCCATGAAGCACCACTTAAAGCATTCCACTGCTTTCCTAACACAAACTCCCAAAGTCCATATTAATCCAAAGAAAAACATGGTCAGGCCTATCCCAGCAATACCCGACTCCTGGTGCTTCTGTCTTAGTTAAGGTTACTATTGCTGTGAAGAGACACCATGACCATGACAACTCGTACAAGGAAAACATTTAGTTGGGGTGGCTTGCTTACAGTTTCAGAGGTTCAGTCCATCATCATGATGGTGGGGAGCATGGTGGTGTGCAGGCAGAAATGGTGCTGGCTACATCTTGATATGCAGGCTGCAGGAAGTTGACTGAGACACTGGGAAGTATCCTGAGAATAGGAAAACTCAAAGCCCATCCCCATAGTGACACACTTCCTTCAACAAGGCCATACCCACTCCAACAAAGCCACACCTCCTAATAGAGCCATGCCCCATGACATTATGGGGGCCAATTACATTCTAACTACCACAGTTCTCCATATTATGGATTTGTGAGGGCCTGTATCCTTATAGAAAAACTTTTTGTTTGGGGGTGCTTAGCTGTGAGAAAATTTTATTTTTCTTTATTTTTTTCCTAACAAAGGTAGTTAGCTTTTTCCCTCTCTGCACCAGTTACACAGTAACATCAGATTGTGATGTCTGGCTCCCATCAGTGGGATGAGACAGTCACCAACCATGGTAGGGATAAAACAGTCATTTTGGTGTGAGAGTTCACTAGCCCAGTTTGAGTTCTAGTGCACTCTTTTTGCAAAAAGAGAAATAGCCTTGTTAAAATAACTTTCACTTTGTTCCTGTGTTTTTTTGTGTGACACCAAGATGATTGATTTTCAATAAAACTGACAAAATTATAATAAGTTTAAAAATATTTGTGTTTTGGTGGTTTTCTTTTTGTTGTTGTTTGCTTCAATTTAGTTTTTAGTTTAGTTTGTTTGTTCAAATTGTTAGTTTTGTTTTTGAGACAGGATCATACTATGTAGCTCTAGCTGGCCTGAAACTTACTATGTAGACCAGGCTGACCTTGAACTCACAGACATCTGAAGTGTGACCCTAATTAGTCTTATCAATAAAAAACAAGAGTCAAATATTAGGGTAATAACCTGAAAGACCAGAGAAGCCAAGCAGCAGCCACTAGGGATTTCTTACCACTACGAATCCTCAGATGGAAAAGGAGCTTGAGAACCTGTCTCCACCCGCCTTCTATTCCTGTCTTCACTTCCAGATTGTGCTGGGATCAAAGGCATGAGCCTCCCAAGTGCTGGGATTAAAGGTGTGTACCACCATGCCTGGCCTCTATGGTTAACTAGAGGCTAGCTCTACCCCCTGATCTCCAGGCAAGCTTTATTTATCAGAACACAAACAAAATATCACACAACAGACATCCATCTGCCTCTGGCTCTTGAGTGGTGGAATTAAAGGTATGCAACACTGTGCCTGGCTTAAAGATTTGTTTTTGAGACAGAGTTTCACATTGTAGCCCAGGCTGGTCTGGAACTCACTACATAGCTCAGGCTAGTATTAAACTCATGGCAATCCTTCTGCCTTAGCCTCCCAAGTACTGGCATCACATGCTATCAAGCCCACTTGATAAATTTTGCTTAGCAGAAGAAGTCATATCTGAGCTGAGGGTGAAGGGCTGTTGTCTTCTGGTGGAGACTCCTGGAGTGCCACACCTGGTGTTGGACCTGAGTAAGGTCCAACACCTGGCTGGGCATAGATGCTTTTAGAACTCAATAGCCAACTGAGAGATACCTGCATGTGTGACTTTGGTCTAGGCCACTATATTAGTCAGGATTCTCTAAAAGAACAGAAGTGATAGAACAGATCTCTCTATATATAAAGGGGCTTTATTGGAATGGCTTACAGGCTGTGGTCCAGCTAATCCAACAATGGCTGTCTACCAACAGAAAGTCCAAGAATCTAGTAGTTGTTCAGTCTACAAGGCTGGATGTCTCAGCTGGTCTTTAGTATACACTGGAATCCCAAAATAGGCTCTAATGCCAGTGAAGGAATGGACTTGCTAGCAAAGTGAGGGCAAACAGGCAAAGAGAGAGCAAGTTTCCTTCTTCCATGTCCTTATATAGGCTGCCAGAAAAAGGTATGGCCTGAATTTAGAGTGGATCTTCCCATCTCAAAAGATCTGGATTTAGGGTGGGTCTTCCCACTGCAAGTGATTTAATTAAGGAAAAAAAATCCCCAACAGGTATACCCAACCACTCAAGTTTTAGTTAATTCCAGATTTGGTCAAGTCGATAACCAAGAATATCCATCACAGCCACCTTGGAATTTCAAATAGCGAACTTTGTATGTGGACTGTGATGTACAGGCACTGACACTGTTTGAGCTTATCTTCCTGGAAGGGGAGCAGAAAGAAAACAATGTCTGTAAAATAGGAAGTAGGAAACTCCATATGGTGTCGGAAGTTGCAGCTTGTCTGATGTTGTGTGGCAAAGCTTTTCCTGAGCAGACGCTACACATGTCTCCTCACCCCAGATAGGGAGACCACAACTGGTTAGTTTTTTTGTTCATTCGTTTGTTTGTTTTTTTCCCTAGCTTGACACAGGTCAGGTTCATCTGGGAAGAGGGAACTTCAATTGAGAAAATGCCTCCATCAGATTGGCCTATAGGCAAGTCTGTGGCTTATCTTTCTTGATTAGTGATTGACGTGGGAGACCCCAGACCACTGTGGGCAGTGTCACCACCGGGCAGGTGGTCCTGGGATGTATAAGATGGATGTATGTAAACTGGGTTGAACTAACCAGAGGAGCAAGATAATAAGCAGTATTCTCCCACGATCTCTGCTTCAGTTCCTGCTCCAAGTTCCTGCTTTGAGTTCCTGCCCTGACTTTCCTCAGTGATGGATTGTGACCTGGGAGGTTTAGGATGAATCCCTTCCTTCCCAACTTACTTTTAGTCATGGTATTTATCACAGCAATGGTGCATAAAATATGCTCCCTGAGCACAGACATACATTTAGGGCCTTTTCTTTTCTTTCCTAGATGCTTCTAAATAGGAGGCGCTGTCCAGGGGAGGGCTGGAGTATATGCCAGCAGCCATAACCCTATCTGAGTGACTTCATCTGGCCCCACCAACTCTTAGAAGGTGGGATGGTGCCCATCTTACAGACAAAGAAATTGAGATCAAGAACCTCACCCAGAACCTTCACCACTAGGAAGTGACAGAGTCAGAACTAGTATGGCCGTGTTGCTGTACTCAGGACTTCCCCGCAGAACTGGAGAGGCAGAGGTTCCTTGGTTCCCTAGAACTCCAAGACCTTTGACCTGTAGGACCAGGGGCCACACAGCCCTTCCCCATCCCTGGGTCACAGGGCACAGACAACAGAACCCAGCTGTTCCTGGAAGAGGCTGTAGGTCTCCCTAAGCAGCCCCGAATCTGGGGCTGTGGAGGAGCTCTCATTAGGACTTGCTGTAAGAATTTCGTCTGACCCCTCTTTAGCTGAGAAACCAAGACTAGAGTGAAGTTCTCTTCCCACGCCCCAAAGGTCCTTTCCCTAGACCTAACCTTGCTTGGCCAGGGCTCCCCAAGCACACACAGGCTCGTGAGATTATTTAGTGAAGGGTCAGTAGCACCTCCTCCCTTCCTTGGTCCCGCTCCACCCACAGGCCACTTCCACAGCAGCAAGGGGAGAGGTGGTGGAGGATGTGGAAGAGGCCATCAGCCATCAGACAAGGGGTGGTGGTGGTAGGGATCACGCCTCCTGCAGATGCTGGAACGCTTGGCTTAAGATTCCAGGGTCAGGGAGGCGCACAGGAAGCTGGGACTCCACCCTTCCCCTCTGGCTTCCTAGTAAAAATAACTAGTGCTTCCGCTTCCGGAAGCATTCACAGGCGGCAGGAAGGCCAAGCTAGCAGCTGCCAGGTTGCAACCGAGATTCTTTTGCAATGGAGAGGGTTGAGTGTTCCCACCTCTCTCTCTGCCTCACCTCCTCTCCCTCTCCATCACCTCTGGTCTCTTTTTATTCAGAATTCCTGAGAGAGGGCTTCCTAGACTCTACTTCACCCTACAGTGTGGAAAACACATCACTGATAATATGTCGGATAATTCAATAGCAAACAGACTGAAAATACCATAACTATTGTGTATTTAGCTTTTGCTCTTTTCTGTCTTGGAAAGAGTTATTATAGCAATAAGCTATTTCCTTTGTCATTATATTTAACTTAAACAAACAAACAAGTTTAAGAACATCGTTAAGTGTTCAGGGGACATGTGGATTTGTCCAGAATCATGAAGAGGAATGTAAATGACTTAAATGTGGGAACAAGTTGGTGCTTCTGGGCCTTATGCATTATGAGCACATGGATTAATAGTGCGACCTTTGAAAAGGTCCCAATTCGATGTAAGGGCTTGTCCAGCACCCTGCACTGGCCAAAGCCTTGGCATGGTAAGAGGCTTGGCTCTGCCTGTCCTGTGCTGTGGGTAGTTGGGCCAGACCAAGCCAAGCCCTTCATTTTTTTGGGAGGGGTTGTTTGCTTTTTTGTGTTTTAGACAAGGTTTTCTTCTGTAGTCCAGGCTGGCCTGGAACTCACTAGGTAGCTCAGGCTGGTATTGAATTTACCGAAATCCTCCTGCCTCAAGTGGTGGGTTTACAGGCAGGAGCTACTCCGTTTGTCTGACAGTTTCTTCAAGGATGATATTTCAGCCCTCTTCCTCTTTCTCTCTCCAATGTGGTGCTCAGACTCAGGGCAAGAGGACAAAGAGAACCTCTCATAGGTTTTTGCACACTGTGGCTCTCTTGTTACAGTTACAGAGTGGCAGCTGAGCGGGACCCTTCTGCTTGGAATCACCTACGCCCTTGGCGCCACCTGCTGCTGTCACCGCACCAATGCAGCTCTGATCCGGTGAGAACCCGGGCCTGGCTTCTGAGCCAAGCCAGAGAAATCTGGTGAGCTTCCTTCGAAACCCCGTGGGCTGTGCCTTCTTTACTCCAGCATCTTCACACCCGAGATGGTTGGTCCCCACTGGTCTCTTGGGTATGAAGAGAGTTGCTGGCCCCAGGTAGGGGCCTGGAGAAATGGCTCAGAGTCTAAGGGCACTTGCTGTCCTTGCAGAGAAATCGAGTTCGATTCCCAGCACCCATGCCAGGCAGCTTACAACCACCTGTAACTCCAGATCCAGGGGATTCGACACCTTTGATCAACACGGGCACCCTCTCTTCTGCCATAGATCTAACCGGAAGGTGGAACTCTGCTGCCTCAAGCGAAGAGGCCATCAGAGTCAGTGCAGGACAGCGATTTCCCTGCGCCCGGTGGCGGGGAGGGGAGACTTTGAGGAACTTCCCTTTGTGTCCATGACTGAGGACTTGGTAGAACTGTGAACCGGGATGTCAGAGGCGATTTCTGTTTTGAGGCAGCCCAGAGCTCCGGGCACTTATGCCGCAGATAACGACCGGTATCACTCAATAGATTCTGGCTTAGAGTGGGGCCTAGGCCGCGTTTTTTAACACGCGCCCTTTGGACCTGGGCCTCTAAGAAAGAATCACCAGGCTGAGAAGCACCCCTCCCCAACTCTTCTTCCAAGCTCCTGGGAAGCAGCCACAGGCTGAACTGGTCCAGGGTCTGAAACTCCTTGCAGTGCTCCTTGCAGGTTCTCGAGTGTGTGTGTGTGTGTGTGTGTGTGTGTGTGTGTGTGTGTGTGTGTGTATGTGTGCGCGCGTGCATTTTAAAGAAAGGGGAGGCTAAAGTTTAGAGAAGTTATTTGACTTTCCTAAGGACAAAGGGAGGATTTGATCATGCCAGTCTGATTTCAAAACTGCTCCTTCTGGCTGGGTGGTGGTGGTGCATGCATTTAATCCCAGCACTCAGGAGGCAGAGGTAGGCGGGTTTCTGAGTTGGAGGCCAACCTGGTCTACAGAGTGAGTTCCAGGACCAGCTCCAAAGCTACACAGAGGAACAACGCCACCCCCCCCCCCCCCCACGGCCTCCTCCCCGGCCCTCCAAAAAAAGTTTTCTCGAGACAGGGTTTCTCTGTGTAACAGCCCTATCTGTACTGGAACTTGCTTTGTAGATCAGGCTGGCCTGGAACTCAGAGACCCACCTGCTTCTGCCTCCTGAGTGCTGAGATTAAAGGGATGCTACTATGCCTGGTTTGCATCCCACAAAATAAACAAACAACCACAAATAACTCAGAGTGTTACAATGTATTTAGTGCTGCTGTACTGTAACTTCAATGCACTTAACAATGGTGAACGTGGCTTTCATGTGTGGCTTTTTCTTACAATCTAAAAAAAAAAGGAATTCAGCAACAGGGTTCTCTCCTCCTCTGGTCATCCATAATGTCTAGTGGATTCCATCCCAACAGGGTTCATCGTTTCTCTTAGTTTTGTTTTTCTTGATGGATCTTTTCACATTAAAAATTGTTTTTTTTCAAATGTGTGTGAGTGTTTGCCTACATGTATGTACGTATGTCCATGTATGTCCATGGGCCGTGTGCAGGCCTGGTTCCCTCATAGATCAGAAGAGAGTGTTGGATCCCCGGAACTGGCATTAGAGATGGTTGTGAGTCGCCATGTGTGTGCTGGCACCCAAACCCAAGGCCTCAGCAAGAGCGGTGTCAGCGTCCTTTCCCACTCACCCAGCCATTTCTCCACCTACCCCCCTCTTTATGTGCACAGATACTTTTCTTTTAAAAGTTATTTTATTTATTCCGAGACAGAGTCTCACCATGCAGACCAGACTGGCCTCAGGCCTTTTCCCAATCTTGAAGCACATAGAATTTCAGCTATTATACACCTCCTCTCTCTTTTCACACAGAGTAACAAATTATCCCTCTGTCTGCCTTTTGGGCTGTGTCTTGGAGTTCTCGTGCACTGGTCATCAGGATCCCGGGTGTTCTCTCCTTGGCTAATATAGACACTCTCTATGTAAGAACCAATACAAAGGCTGACGAGATGGCTCAGCGGTAAAGGTGTGTGCTGCCAAACCCGATGAGTTCAAGCCCCGGTAAGTGATGGAAGGCAGGAATAGGCTCTGGAAGGTTGTTCTCTGACCCCCACAGGTGTATCCTGGCTCATGTACACCTCCCCACCCTGAACAAAGAAATAAATACAAAACCAAAGAAACAATACCACCTCTTTCTCTCATCAGCCCTTCCTGATGGACCTTTAGACACTTCAGTCTGTGGCAGACATGTTACACATAGTGGGAAGGAACAGGAGCAGCAGCTCAGGGGTTAAAATGCAACCATGCAGCAAAATGTGTCATACATTAATCCTTGAAGATGGGCAGGTCCCGCAGCCTAGCCTGGCCACCCTCTCTCAGGAACTATTGCTGTTTCCTCTGGGGCTGCACCCCTACAGGAAAGTGACAGTCTGAATCGAGAGTCCCGTCATGTGGCAGCAGTCCACATGTGGTCAGCTTGTGAGGCTGGAGTCAGAGTCCCAGCCCTCGTCCACCCCCTCTCTGGGGTCCTTGGGGGGAGGGGCAGGTGCTGACAGACGGACTTGACAAAGTGGCAGGTGGGAGAAGTGGATGTCTGCTCTGCTGCAGGTGGAGATCTCCCCCAGGGGTAACCTAGCAGCCTATCCATTAGCCATTTGTTCCTCCCTGCTCACTGGATTAGGAGATCCCTAAAATGGAGGTCATTTGTCTCTGAGGTTTTCACAGCCTTGGGTTCATGCTGTGAAACATAGACAGTGTCTGAACACTCATCATGTGCCAGATGCCCCACTAAGTGCTTTAGTGTACTTCATCTTCCTAACACCCTGTAGTGGACGCTGTTAGGACCCTCGGGTTTAGTTAGTTTGATTGATCTTTGTCTTGTTATTTGAGATGGGGGTGCATGTCTTACTCTATAGTCCGGGTTGGCTTTGAACTCACAACTCTCTAGCCTCAGCTTTCTGCATGTTGAGATTACAGGTGTGAATCATGCCTGGCTTCCTCTTAGTTTTGAGATGAAGAGAATGATTAAACAACTCATTTGGGTCACACAGCAACTCAGCGGCAGATTGTTGATGTGGGTTGACTCTAGAGCCTTCTTCTCCTTGCCACTCTCCCACGCTGCCTCTCAGAAAGGAGGAGGGAAGAGCACTATAGGCTTACTTCAATTTACTGTAAACCAACAACCTGCAGGTCAATAAAACTGCATTGTATTTGGGATCTGGCTCTGTAGATAAGTAGTTGTTACAACCGTGAACCGGTTACTTAATGTGTTTGTTTCTCACCCACAACAGGGGCAATTTCCTGGGGGTTATTGTGAAGGCAAAATGCTGGGTTCATACAGTAAACGCTGGGTCATGGGCACCAGCATTTGCTAGGCAATGAGTCTCTCTCTCTCTCTCTCTCTCTCTCTCTCTCTCTCTCTCTCTCCATACACACATACACACACACACACACACACACACACACACACACACACATATCAGAAGTGAACATTTGGAACCTCTGGGACTATAGTTACAGATGGTTGTGAACAGCCATGTGGGTGCTAGGAAGCAAATCCGGGTCCTCTGCAGGAGTAACATGGGCTCTTCACTACTGGGCTGTCTCTCCTGCCTCTGTCATAGTTATTTTTGAGACAGAGTCTCTCTGCATAACCTAGGCTGGCCTGTGACTCATGATCTTGCCTAATCCTCCCAAGTTCTGGGGTTCCGAGCATGCACCACCACACCTTGCTCCCATTCCAGAACTTTAAATACTTACTTTATTTATTATTATTGTGTGGATGTATGGTGTGTGTGTGTGTGTGTGTGTGTGTGTGTGTGTGTGTGTGTGTGTGCATTCACCATGGCATGTATGTGGAAGACAGAGGCTAACTCTGTGGAGTTGGTCCTATTCTACCTTTGTGTGGGTTCCAGAGACGGAATTCAGGTTGTCAGCTTATGGACCAAGTGTTTTTATGAAGTGAGCCATCTTGCTTGTCTGAGTTTCAGTATTTTTGAGGTGATGAAGAGGGTCTGTAGTACCTAGACTGTCATTTTGTTTTCTGAGTCTTCCTATCCTTGTCCAACTCGTTATTTTGAGAAAATAAACTTTAGTGAATCAGAAGGGTGGACAGAGGCAACAGTGCCACCTTGTGGCAAGAGCTCAGCATTACCATCCTGAAAGGCAGGACACTGGACAGTATTAACCAATTCTTTTATGCCACATCCTAGCTGTACGTTCCTAATGCATGGCCTAGTTTACTGAAGTCTCTGAGTACAAAGTAGGTGCTGCAGCATCTCCTTTTTAGGGCTCTTGAGAGAGCCGAGGCTGAGAGATTAAGCAATTTCCTCACAGTCAAGGAACTCAGAACTGAGCCTGCAGCAGCTCGCTCCAACGTTCACAATTGTAATCATTTTTTATGTTACTTCTGTTGCAAGTGGGGCACAACTCCAGTTTTAGATTCTTCCTAGACTTATGTAATTTTATTTTTTAGTAGGCAATGTGCCGCAGGTGGGAGGCAAAGAACTGGGCTCAGGTGTCAGCTCCTGTTTCTGAACCAGGGGACCTCAGTACTTCATGTCACTTTTCTGAATTTTCAGGTGACAGGATAGCAATATTGACCTCTTTGCCTTCTAGTATCTTCTAGTATCCTTATAGACTCCAAGGACGCGCTTAGAAAACCCCAAATTGGATTTAAATGAAGTAGTCCATTTCTAAGGCTACAACTGAATCCACAGGCTGGGTGGAGAAGTCACAAAGCAGGGTTCTGACGTCATCACACGGCAGAAGGTATGGCCTGGGAGACAAAATGAGCCTGTTAGATCCCGTCTTTCTGCTTCTACTTAGAAGCCACTAATACCACCAGCATGCCCCATCCTCAATTCGTCATTCATCCTAACAAGGCCCCGCCTCTGATCAGTCACATGCATTTGGGAACTGAGAGGAATGTGTCCTTGAGATAGGGAGGTGTTGCTCTGAGAGTGTGAGGTGTTCCATCTGTCACATTGCAGCCACAGTCAGGAAGCCGAGAGGCCTCTGGTGCTTGGCTAGTATTCTGTTTTCCATCAGCCAGCTCTTGGCCTGTTTTCATCCAGATGTGGGATGGTGCCACCCACAGTCGGGGTGGGTCTTCTTTTCTCGTTAAACCTCTCTGGAAACACTTCACAGATACACCCAAAGGTGCGTCTCCTAGGTGATCTTCAATCCTGTCAAGCCGACCACGAAGGTGGATCATCATGCAGTCAGCCATTAACGATCAACCAGCTCAACAGGAGGCAGGCAGACACAGCACAGGAAACGGAAGTGCTCACCTTGCTGGCTGGACTCTGATCACTGACGGGCAGCTGTTTTTCCTTTTCCCAGCGGGACACTACTGGGGAAGTTCCAGTTTTGAGAGGTCCATTGTTTCAATAATCTGAGACTTGTGGGGAAGGGTGCAGGTGGCTCTCTAGAGTACCTTCACTCTTGTCAAGATGGCTGTGTTGAGGGGGAGCGGAGGGAGGGCTGGGTTAGAGCGGACTCTTGAAATAACACTGGTTCAGACCTGAACCCAGCACTCATCTCTGCCCCAGCATTCCCTCTCCCTGATGGCACTAAAGCCCCTTTTGTACGTAAATGAGCAGAAGTGAGTCACTGGGAGTTTTAAGCCAAACTTTGGAGTTATTTCAGCAATCAGTCACTTATCCTCCCAAGCCATTGCACTTGGTGGTGTGGGGTCTCCATTGCCTCAGCAGCTGCGGCTCTCTCATAACCCTGCAACAGATGATATGTCTTACATGCCCTATTGGATTATTGAAACTCTCAACTTGAGGGTCTTCCATGGGGTCTCAGGTGGCAAAACCAGCGAGTACTTGACTCTCACCAACTCCAGAGCTTACTATAAAACCTAGTCAGATTCTAACCCAGCTACCTTATTGCCAGATCCTAATTGTTCAGCTTCTGCATAGAAACACTGGATTTCACCTGTGATGCTAGACCAGACACAAGACCCCCATGTTCCTATCCTGAGGGGGCTTAGCTCACTTATAAGACGAGGACCTCCCCAGTCTACCTAATTCCTGCACTCTCCTCAGAGCTCCACCATACTGTCTGTCTGTGGTGCTGAGGCCTGG
>CABHPP010131366.1:1823-28297 GCA_902168425.1 Peromyscus attwateri | reverse complement strand
AGAAAGAAAGAAAGAAAGAAAGAAAGAAAGAAAGAAAGAAAGAAAGAAAGAAAGAAAACACAAAATGTTGTTGAAAATGACTAACAGAGAAATTCAGTGAAATAGAATGGTCAAGAATACCGAAATTGTATGTCAAAATTGGTTTCAGGTTTACCAAAGTGACCAGATTCCTGAATTAGCAGAATCAGTGAGGAGTGACAGAAAAATGCCTATGATTGTCTTCTAAAGGAGGGCTTGCGGGCATTCATATTTCCTTAGTTATTATTGCAAAACACGAATCTTGATTCACTGTCATGAAGGGATTCCAAGAATTTGAAAACTGAACCTGAGACAGAAAGCTTGATTTTGAGGTCTTATCTTGAATTAGAATTTTAATTTCTCTTATGCACAAAAAATGTTATACTTAATCCAAATATTTTTTGCAAACAATATTATCGAGATGCTTAAATAAATATTTTTGTAAAAGTATAGCATAGGTATTTAGATGTTCTGTGCAAAATGAGGTGTCAAAGCCACTTTTTACATGTGTTATGTGTATTCGTGTATCTAAACAGTGAACAGCTTTTTCTTATTCTAGGGTTGTACTGAAATAGTGGATTTTCATAATGTAGTACCTGATGGTATGAACTTGACCTTTTTCATCCCCTTGGTCTCAAATAACGGAAATTATACGTGTGTTGTTACATATTCTGAAAATGGACGCCTCTTTCACCTCACCAGGACTGTGAGTGTAAAGGTGGTAGGTAAGCATGACTTGTCATTCACAAGTACGTCACACAAGGGCTATGGTTTCGTTTAGGCTCTTAATGGGTTATTATACACAATTGGTCAAACTCTACCGAAAAAAAAAAAAGGATACAGAATTTATTCTCTGCACTAACCCAAGAGCCTGTAAGCAGGTCCTTGTACAGAGTAAGCATTCAGTAAGTGTTGGTTAACTGGCTGCATATGTGAATCAGTGATGAGCATACCAGAGAATGAGAACACAGTTTGATAGATGGGTGCTCACACTCCATCAGTGCCCTCTGTTAGTCACATGACTTTGAACAAGGCCCTGGTCTTAGCTGCATGGCAAGACAGAGGGAGAAAGAGATGGGGACTGTGTTTAACAGGTTTATAACAGGCTTAGGTATACTTGAGTGATCCTTCTTCGTATCCCACCTTTTACTAGATGGAGACACTGTGTAGAGGTGCTGCATGTGTTGGTGGAAAGATTTTAAATTCCAGATCTTTGTTCAAGACTTTTCCTCTAGTGAATCTGATATTGGATTTGATATAAATTACTATGAGGGAGAGAGAGAGAGAGAGAGAGAGAGAGAGAGAGAGAGAGAGAGAGAGAACAAGTAAAATCTAAATCCACCATTCTTTAGTCACTTTTCTTCAATTACTTTTGGAATGATGCTGGGCTGGGAATTAATTCACATGAAAAAAGAAGACTAAATTTAGAATCTGAGTGTGTTTTAGAAACCAGATGAATTATATCGCATTATATTCATCTTAGAAATTGTTTATAATTTTTGTGCCTATATGTATATAGTTTTATCTGTATTTGGAAAGGTAAAAACAGGTGTTCTTAGTCACAGGTTTATATATAAAGAAGTTGATAGAGCCAGGGTGTAGAAGTCATTCTTAACTAACTCTCAAATGCCACAAGTTCACTTTTTACAGCTGAAGCACATTGGGTATATAATCAGACTTCACTAAAGGATGCTTAGGTATATTTTACTTAACTTGTTTTATGTAATTTATTCCTAGTAATGAAACTTCAAGGTGACTTTTATTTACCATATTTAGTCATAGAAAATTTATTTTTCAAAATAAAGTATACTTATGAATAATATATGGAGAAATCTGGCTGAGAACCTGGTCAGTCTTTAAACCCACACTCTCAAATTCTATACTGTGGCTAGAGAGATGAGTCAGTGGTTAAGACTGCTGACTTCTCTTCTAGAAGACCCAGGGAATCTGAGACCCTCTTTTGGCCTTCACAGGCACTAGACATGCATGTGATACATAGGTATACATACATGCCAAACATCCGTATCCAAAAAATAAATATAAACAATTTTTTTTAAAAAAACACTACACTGCAAAACTTTTTTAAGGTACTTTAACATACATGTATAGACCATACAAAGAGCAGCTTTTCCATGCATCAACATTTGACTAGTAATCCACACATGTATAGACAATACAAATTGCAGCATTTCCATGCATGAACATTTGACTAGTATCAATCCAGTATCAATCAGTCAGACATATGTAGAGGTGTCTTAAAATATTCCATGCAGCTAAATATTCATTTAATGGTATCCAGGTCCCATACTAGACATTCTAAGCACTTGAGGAAGAAATACTCAGATAATAAACATAAGTAATAAGCATGGTTTACAAATGGAAAGCACGTAGTTCCATGTGCCAAATACTTGTGGCAAAAGTAGCTTGGAAATTAAAAGAGGAATAAATTAAAAGAGAAGAAATATGACATGAAAACAGTTATTTCTAATATGGCAAGAGAAATCTATGCCACATGACTACTGGAAGTCAAAAACACTGATAAAACAACCTACCCACCTGAAATGTGCAGGGGATTCAATATATTTTGTTTGGATTTTTGCAACGGAAAAAAATGGTGTTTCTGTGCTCACAACCCTTCTGTCACTAAATGTGCGAATTTTCCACACCAAACCATTCTCCAATTCTCTGGGACACCATCTGTGTTTCCTACAGTTTAATCATTTTGATACTAACTACCTGGAGTTTTCACAGACCCCACAGATTGAGGGCTCTGTCTTCAAAGAGTCTGAGGGACTCACAAGCTCTTGGTTCAGGAACTGGGGACTAAAAGTAAAGAACAGAGAACTATGATGAAAGATGCTCATGCCACCCACAGCACTCAGGAAATTAAAGGGCTCTCAGGCTCTCAGGAGTTCTGTGTTGGGAATAAGTAATAGCTATGAATACATATTTCCTGTTACATCACGTTTTGTTTATTGTCAGTGAGTGAAGTCCAGGAATTGAGTATATATTAGACTGTAGGCCTTCTTAAGAATTGGCAAACTATGCCAGGAATTTGAACAATTTCAACGTAGAGTTTTGCATATGCCTGAATGATTTAACATCCCCCTTTTGCATTTCCTATCACAGGCTCGCCAAAAGATGCATTACCACCCCAGATCTATTCTCCAAATGAACGTGTTGTCTATGAGAAAGAACCAGGTAATTAGAGGTGTGATTCTGATGTTTGGTTAGAATCTCTTAATTACAAGAAGCGAAACACAGGTTAGTATGAGACAGGAAAGGCTAATTGTAAGGAAATGCACAGATTTAAACTGAAGTATGATCAAAAGCCACGGCATGTGAAGATCAGCTGCTGTGTCGATCTCATGGCAGCTGGGGAGTTCAGCCTCTTCCAGTGTAGGGTCCTTTATCCTTTGCTCCTTGTCTTCCTCCGTGATTATTGTCTGATGAAAACTTGACTTTGCACAGGGCTTTGGTTTGCCGAGGCTGTAATAATAGCACAAGACAGTTTTTAAGTTTCTGCTTCCTCTTCAGAGTGTGGAGCATGGAATCAGACAGAACTGAGAGTGTCATGGGAAAAACAGATCCATGAACGCTGGATTCAGAACACTGTCAAATGGCTGTCATGCCTCCCTGAGCCACATATAAGTTTTCTTAACTTTTTATTCTAGAAAGAAATCATTCATAAATTTTCAAGTAGAAGATTTTTTTTGTTCATATGACTGAAAGCCTCCTACAGTAGAGTAGAAAATCACAGAAAATTCTAACACTTTTACATCATCTTCTATAGAGTAAAACCATTCTAGATTCAATAAGAAATGTAGAAGAACAGTTGTTTATGTGGACTGAAGGTTATAGAGCCAGAGATTATGTAGGTGGATTGCCAAAAAGGAAATGTCCTGATGAGTTTTCAGATATGATTTGCCTTGTAAGGAGTATAGGACGCATTAAGAGGGTTGGCCAGCCTCAAATGGATTGCATTTCCTAGAGGTAATATGGGCTTTGTGTGGTAATTTGAACATTCTTGCCACTGCTGAAGTACAAACCTGTCAGCCACCCAACTACAGTTTACCTACTTATCATGCCACACTTCCAAAGCATTCCTGAACTCCTGTTCATTTCATCTTCCTTATGGAAACAAGGACTCAGAATCTGTAGGATGAAGTTAGAGAAGCCATGTGTTGTAGTGGAAGGTCTGGAGTCAATGTTAGTCAGTTAAACCCAAGATAATTAGAGGTTTCTTTAGAGTCTGGGCAATGGTGAAACAAGAATACAACCACAAAGCAGAGTTATTCTCAGCAGGCTGGCGTGACAGTTCCAAGCTAGGTCAAATCCTTACCCAGTTCTTACTAACAATGTGACCTACAAATGCTCTTTAATGTGCAAACATTTCAGCTTTTGCTTCTGTCGGACATTAATTTTTAAAAGACTTCATGCTGTTTGATTAAGAATAAATACCTAGGGTAGGGAAGACTTACTTGGGAAGGAGGGAGGAGGGAAGCACAGGAGAGGGAAGAAGGAGGAATATATAACCTAAGGATGTTTTGAGAAGCTGTAGAGAATTATGCTATTTTATGTTTACTTAAAGTTACATTTTATGTATATATATATATATATAGTGCGAGACATGGGAAATCTCCTTTCAAGTTGTTGGTCAGGAGAGTTCAAAAACCTCCCAAAACAATATAGGCTGTCACTGTTGACCTTTATTGCCTCTCCAAAATTGAAAGTAAGATCCTATCACTGATGATCCAGCACACTTTGAACACATAACTTAGAAGGATCAATCTAGATCTAACCTAGATGTCTCTTCCTTGAGGACTAGCTCTCCTAGTATGGGAAGGAGATACACAAGCTTCCGAAGGAGAGAAGCGATGAATAGTTCCACTGGTCTGTAAAGCCTACAAACCACATTAGGCAGAAAATACCAAGATCTCCCAAAAGGTGCAATAATGGCACTTCTATATTAGGGCTAACCAACAGCTACCCAGTTAGACTTAAAGCCTTCTCAATAGGTAGGAATTCATGCCTGACTCTGTAAACATAACCAGCTGGTAAGATCATGAAATCTAGAGGAGAACTTACTGTTGCCATTTGCATAAACCAGTATAATTTCTGACTTCTGTGTAAATACTCACAGCTAGCTCTCAGCCCTCATCAAAGAAGCTTCTCTTTGCAGCAAAGAAAATACTGATCAAAATGTAGAGATCCGCTGGTTGTGAGGTGCTCATCCCCAGTGGATACATCTATAACACAGTTCCTTCACCTAAGGAGCATATGCACATGTAATTATATGTCTGTAATTTTAAGTAACTGGTTTGTGGACTCCTCTACATCCCCTGGCTCTTATATCCTTGCTGCTTTACCTTCATTAATGTTTCCTAAGCTCTGGGAGCGGGGGATACAGATTTCCCATTTAAATTTAGACACTCAACAGCACTTATTTTCCTCAGTACTATAGTCAATGATAAGTTAGTTGCCCATGTTTTAGTAAATAGCACCGACACTCATGCAAACAATCATGATTAAATTCAGGGCTTCATACACAACAAAAAATACATCAAAGTGTGAGAAGGCTTGTTGGTGAAAAGAAGGTGCTTGGGGGTGTAGAAAGATGATGGCTTTGACAGGATGAAAACAGCCAAACTTCATTGTATAAATGTATACGACTCTGAAAGAATAAAGTCAAACCATAACAAGGGTAAGTATTTAGCTCTACCAAGTTCATAGCAATTATATTGGTCTTGACATGATTGTTGGCACTGTTATCACCGTTTGTGAACCAACCTCCCTCGTCTCACGAGCCATCTCAGCTACATAGCTTAGAACTGCTGTTTTAAACTAAGTTTCTGCATGTTTGGAGAAGGGGATTCCCTGGCCAGTTCTCTTAGTGATGACATCACAGTTCTCTTAGTGATGAGATCACTCCATCCTCAAGGACCCATCATCTAGGGACTCTTTTATTGGTCACTATGGCAGTTTGAAGGACAATAACCCCCATAGGCTCGTTTATTTCAATTCTTAGTGCCCAGTTTGTAGAACAGTTTGAGAAGGATTAGGAGCCATGGCTGGGAGTGGGCTTTGATGCTTCAAAAATCCCATGCCATTCCCAGTTAGCTCTCTCTGCCTCATGTTTTTTGATGAGATGTGACCTCTCAGCCACTGCTCACTGCTCCAGCACCATGCCTGCTGGCCTGCTGCCCTGTTCCCTATTGTGATGGTCATAGCCTTTAACCCTCTGGAACCATGAACTCAAAATTAAATACTCTTTTTTTATAACTTGCCTTGGTCATGGTTTTTTATCACAGCTGAAAAGAAAGAAACTAAGACAGTCATAGTTTGTGAGGGAAATAATAAAATGGGAGGTTTGGGGCCTAAAAAGAATGTCACCAGAGGTCTTCTGGCATTTTAGAGCATACTTATACAGTGTTTAAAAAAATGGCCATTTTGGTGATTTTATTTGCAATTACTGGGCTTCTATTCTTGGTTTTATCCTCTTGTGCATTTGGTGTTAGGATGATGTATGGTACATTGCCTTTTAGTGGCCACTAGAGAATCAGGCCCACATTAGTCATATGGAAGATTCATATTGATGGAGTAATATAGATTAATGACATCTATTAAATTTGTTTGTTTGTCAGGAGAGGAGCTTCTCATCCCCTGTAAAGTCTATTTCAGTTTTATCATGGAATCCCACAATGAGATCTGGTGGACCATTGATGGAAAGAAGCCTGAGGATGTCACTGCTGACGTAACTACTAATGAAAGGTATCATGGGCATATGCAGGAGTTCTGGTCATTCTCAATCTAAGGTCTTGATGCATACTATTCAATGTACGTGATGATTGTTTTTCCTTTAATAAAATTTAGCAAGATTTCCAAGTCTTCAGTGGCTGCATCCCAAAGCAGGGCTACTGAACTTGCAATTCAAGTGCAGACTCTGGCCAGATTGCATGCCAAAGTTTGGAATTAGCATTGTCTTGAGGCTGAGTACCTTCATCACAGTTGTCCCACAGGGCATGCACCATATTGTCTTAAACTCTACAAACTTCACATGTTTATGATTCTCATTTAGAAACATATGGAATATATTTCCCTCATCTCCCTCATGAATGAAAAGATAAACGAGAAGGAGAAATGTTGGGATGTGGTTACATGAAAGTATTTGTGTTATCTGTCTTAATCCTGGAGTGTGGTCCAGATATTTGCGTCTCTCCTAATTATGTTTATTTCATAGCCATACCTTTCCTTTCTTCCCCTGATACTTGAGAATTACTTATTAAATGTTAACATTTTTGTTCTTTAAATTTCACTTTAAAAAGTAAATGTACAAAAGTCTCAAAGAGCTAATTTTTAAAAGCTAATAGGTAATAATGCAGACCTCTCTTAAAATGACAACTTGGGTCACTTTATTCTTAAGTAAACATGAAATTTTTAAGGATTTAACAAAGGGGAATGTACAGGTCTCTGAAGACTGAAGATTTCTCTATAAGCAAGGTATAAACTGCTGGCGAGAATTGGTTTGCTACAGAAACTAATAAATCACAGTGGTCAAGTATGCGACAGAGTTGTGGGAGGATCCCAAGTTTTATCACCTTGTGCAAACATACCTAAAGCTAATTGAATTTCTACAATTCAAAACCTGTTTCTTTCCTACTAGCAAGTTGAGATTGTGGAGAAATTTAAAAATATCTACTTTGAACAGCGTCTTACCCTACTTAGTTAAAACAAACAGTGAGAGAGCAGGCATTTAAATGTTGTATGATAAAGAAGTGACTGAGGAGTAGGTATTATAGGAGTTCTTAGGAGATTTTGTCCTTTTGGGGGGATTAGGTGGCACACCACAGATGAAACAGTGTTCAAATAAAATTTGCTAAGTTAAGAAATGAAAACTGGTAAAAGAAATGTTGTGTTCAAAGACCCAGACATTAGAGAAGCAGAGAAAAAAATGAAAGGGAAAAAAATAAAGCCTCCAAACATTGTGTGTTTTATAGAAGGAACTGATGAAAGGTTCAGCTCAAGGCCCTGAGGAACAGTTATTGATCATTTCAGGAATTCTGAGAATTGAGATTTGTATCTTCATATTAAATAAATGCTTATGAGAACAAAGTCATGTTATTCTACTTTGCTGCAATTAAGACAAACTTGCAGTGTTCAGGAGAGTAGGAAATTAAGCTTGGGAGAAAACTACTGGGCCCTTAAACACATTTTTATGACTGACAGTATGTCTAATCTAAAGGAAAACCTGGATGTTGGTCAGCTAAAGGAGAGATATATTTAGACCCCCCTGAGAAAAGTAGTTGAAGGGATTTTACATCTTGGTCTTAAACAAAACACTTGGTCTTGGACTTACTGCAGTTTGGATATATTTACTTTATAGTTCAGGTTTCTTGTTCTGAGCTGTTTCTTCTCTTCACATGTTAGGATTTAACTATGCAGTTGCAACATTTCACATGAACAGCTTGGGTTTGGAAGTCAAGCTTTCAGTATCTCTGCAGCACGACAGTTACTGTGGGGTTAGGATAGCTCAGAAGAGCATTCATCAAGCGTTGCTGTAGCATAAATGCGTGTTCTGTCTTCAGGGTCTTTCAGTAAATTAGTCACTTAATACACTCTTTTACAAAACAGCCAAGACATGGGAAGTTTAATGACATTGCCCAGGGTACAGAGCGTTAAATGACAAAACATGGATCAAACCCCAACCAAGTCTGATACCAGAAGATTCTTTTCAAGCTGATATAGGCATTGTGCCTCAGCATCTAGAGCAAGGGTGGCGTGTAGCTGTGAAGAAAGAGCTGGAGTAAGAATCTAGCACTGGGTTTGTCCAGCACTAGGATGATGTGTGGTACGATGAGACCCTTGTCAGCATTACATCTGTTCTCACTCAGGACTCTACAGTGGCTTACTTCTTATTCACACAGAGGGCATAGCCCTGGTGTCTCACAAACGTTTTGATTTCTTTCTTCTTGTGTGCAGTATAAGTTATTCTACAACAGAAGATGAAACAAGGACTCTGATGTTGAGCATCAAGAAAGTCACCCCTGAGGATCTCAGGCGCAACTATGTCTGTCATGCTCGAAATACCAAAGGGGAAGCTGAGCAAGCAGCCAAGGTGAAACAGAAAGGTAATGGATGCACCCAGCCGATGACTCTGTGACCTCTCAAAATTACACTGTGGTGAATAAGAAATAAAGGGGAGAACTCCGGCACCCAGCACATCGGACACAAAACAATGAGTCAGTTAAATGAAAACTCTTAAGGGAAAGCTGCCATCTTTGTGAAGAGGCTCAGTATGTTGGTTCTGATAGTTGTCAACACCTTAGTGCCTAAATCGTGCTTGAAAAATCCATGAATGCAATAACGAGACATAATTGGATATCTTAGATAATCATGAAAACTGAAAGTATTCAAAGCTAGCAACGATGTAATAAAACTGCTAGAGTCACATATTGTTGGTGAAGTACCAACATGCCTTTAGAAATAACTAAAAGCAGAGTTCAAGGATCACGAGAAAAATTCCTTTGGGATTTTTTTCCCCTGAATTATGCATCCTCCACTATTCTTAGAAGTGTAAGAACGAATGAAACATAAGTAGCAGGCATCTCCTTGTCTACAAATACATAAGGAAGGCATAGGATATTGAATCTCAGAAAAATGTAATTTCAAATTCACTTTTTATATATTATGTATCAATAGTTAGGCAGTCTTACAATGTTATATAAAACTTACTAAATTAGGAATTAGTTTGATGTTAAAGTAATTTCTGTGTTCACATCTGTATTTTCTAAAATAAATAAATCCTTTTTGTGTGAGCTGTTGCTCCTGAAACATATTTGCCTAAATTTCTCTTTGGGTCTTTCCCCTAACACAAATCCCAACCAATTGATCCCTTCCAGAATAATATTTTCTAGTGGTATGGAGTAAAGTTAACAGATATGTCACATGGTAAGCATGCCATTCTGGAACATCCTAGCTCCTCACATTTGATACAGTTTATAACATTTATATAGAAAATGAAAAAGTTGACTTATAATTGTTGGATTTGCAATGGGACCAAATCCTTTCTTTCTATCTATCTATCTATCTATCTATCTATCTATCTATCTATCTATCTAAAGCTAAACAACAAACAGGACACAATTGAATGTTTTGTTACAAATTAGAAAGAAATTGTATATAGCTCTTGAGAAGTCTTGAAGAATTTGTTGAGGATGTACCATTGCTTCCTCTCTCAGAAGCCACCATGGGGATGGGTACACGGGATGCTTGCACCTTCAGCATTTGGTCCGTGGATACTGCAGAATCACTGTAGTACCACAACGAATTGTTTGTGCAGTAGCCTTGGATAGCCTGATAAGATCATAGTTTCCATGCAGCCCAGCTCTCTGATCTTGGAAAAGTCAAGCACTCACCGAGCCTCATTATTTTTATCATAAAAATAGAGAAAATAATACCAGAACCCCTAAGGTTGTCAAAAATGCTCAGAACAAGCATTGTTATTAATTCATACTATCAACTGTTCAATAAATGCTAGCTCTTATTTCTCCAAGGGTTTTATAGGCATTAATTGACAAAAGCATCTGTGATCAAATAAAGATCATTATAGTCTAGGTTACAAAATAAATCAAATTACTTTAGCTCAAGACCTCTTAGAGCCTTTAATATTTAACATTCCAAATGAAGGTCTTCAGGGGTTTAGGTTGCTGCAGGCTGGGTGTTTTCAATTGTGCTAAAATCCAGATTGCTGAAGTACAGAGAATTTGGGGGTTTTCTTCTACGGCATGCACTTTGTAGAACAGTAATTGAAGATGACATAAATTGGTAACTTATCAAAGACTAGGATCAAACCACAAGTAAAATAAGGTTTTATGTGGAAGACATGCACAAGGATGTCTGCCAGCCCACCTGAGTAGCACAGAAATTCAGGTTCTGAGTGTAGTGGAGACAAAATTGAGGCTGTGAAGGGACATATGACCCACTTGGCCAATGAGTGCTGACTCCTAGATTTTACATCTGCACCTCATCAAAAAGATGCCAGGAAGCACAAAAGGGTGGGCCAGGCTTGTAATCCTGCCATGTGGGAGACTGAAGCAGGAAGTTTAGGAGTTCAAGGTCAGCCTCGGCTACTTAGCATGTTCAAGACCAGCTTGGACTACATGAGACCGCATCTCAAACAAACAAACAAAAGATAGGAAGGGATTAACAGATGGAATGAGAAGTCCCTGTTTTATTGACAGCACATTTCATCCATTCCATTAAATTACTGCATGTGGGAGAGCTATAGTAAACATGTCAAATGTGTAGTTGTTCTATGATCAGAGAGTAGCAAGGTGCTCGGGAGATGTGTGTGTTTAATCATATGAGAAGTTGCCAAACCAGTTGCCAAAGAAGTTTGCTGTTGCACACTGCCAGCAGCAGTGTGTGTGACCTTCATACACCATCTTTTCTCACAAGCTCTTGGATTCGCCAACAGTTAAGCTTCTAGCCCTCTTAGTAAATGAGCGTTTGCACCACACCGCAGTTGAGACACTGGTGATGATGAAGGCTTTGTTGTGAGTTCATTGATCATTAATAATCTTTTCTGTGAGGCCGTTAAAAACCTTTAGTCATTTTCAGATGGATCATTTGTTTTAAATTTAATGTGATGTATAACTCATACTACCCACAAACATACATACACGACACACAAACATGTATTCATACCCACACATGCATACACGGAATGCACATCCTTAGTTAACTTGTTTTAATTTTAAAAATATTTTCATCCAGCTTGTGAATTTATTCATTTTTGAAAGATTTGTTTTTACTTGCATATATAAGTGTTTTGCCAGCATGTGTGTATATGTATCATGTGTGTGCTTAGTACCTACAGAGGCCAGAAAAAGACATCAGACCCCCTGAAACTGGAGTTAAAAACAGCTGTGAGCTACCGTATAGCTGATAGGTCCTCTGTAAGAGCGACAGTGCTCTTAACCCCTGGACCCCAGAAGTTGATGTTTTCATAAGCAAAATTCTTAGTAATTTGAGGAAGCTCATTTTGCCAGTCTCTTTTTATGAATTAGTTCTTTCTGAATTATGTGCTCCTAGTCTTTGTTATATAAAGTCAAATGATAGTAGGCTTTTGTTCAGAGAATTCTCCCTTCTATTTAGGCCTGTGTGCTCCGTCTCAGATTGTAGTTCTGTGGGTGTGAGTTACAGATGGAGTCTCATGTTGGCTTTGTTCTGTTTCTCCACGGAAATGGTTGTTCCAGCATCATGGTGAATGTGTCTCACTTTTTTTTTTCTTGAATTGTCTTGAAAGCTCAGTCAAAACTTTAATTATCTCTATGACTTCATGCATTCCTTACTCTGTTCCTTTAATCGTCTAGTCTGTATTTTGTTGAATACCATTTTATTAATAGAGCTTGAAATTATTAAATAAGATACTGTATTCCCTCTTCTCTTTTTTAAGGTGATTTCACGATTTTAGAAAATATATATTTTCCTTACATATTTTAGTACCAGATTGTCAATTCTACATAAAATTCTTCTGAGATCTTGATTGAGACCGTATTAAATTTGTGACTAATATAGAACACTTAACAATATTGGTCCTACCAATCCATAAAGATGACAAACTTCTCCATTTATATAGAGTTCTGGTAATTTATTACATCATCTTAAAAAAATTGAGTGTTCAGGATTTTAGTACATGTCACATTTGTCTCTAAAGGTTTTAATTTTTATGCTATCAGATTTTTAAAGTTTTCTAATTGTTTATCAATAATGCATAGTAATGCAATTAACTGATTTTTATGTCTCACCTTGAGGTGCTCTTCCAAAATTCACTAATTCTCATGATTTTTTTTTCTCTTATTCTTTTTCCTTAAGATTGTGTTTTCTGGTGTTAGTTTTCTGAGTTGTTCTCAAGGATACTTCCTAGTTTTCCTAAGTTGTCATGTACGGACATGCTTTCTGTGTATCATTTCCTTACCATATTTTCAAAGCCTAAAAAGGCTTCAGTGGTTTATATTATGATAAATGATTCAGAATCCTTTTCAAGAATATATTTTTCATGTTTTGAATTTCTGAGTCACTGGAATGTCTCCATTGCTTTTGCCTATTTACTCTTTACAAGTGTTCATTAAAAAACAAAACAACAACATCAAAAAAACCCTCAGCAGACACATTTAAATATGAATTTTAAAGTGCTTTGCTCATCATTCAATCATCTCTGCCAATTCCAGATTCTATTTTTTACTTATTGATATGTCTTTAAGTATTGATCCTTTTATTTTTCTGCTGTCTAGTGTTTTATCATTTTTCTGGGCATAATAGATGTTATGTCATTGGATGTATTTTGTGAGAATGTTGACTTTTATTGTAGCAGGTGGTTAGTTTGTTTGCATCATAGGTGTCCTCTCCTTCCCTCCCTTCCCTTCTACCTTCTGGAATTATCCTGATCACATGTGTTAGAGTAGTTAGCAATGCCCTTTTTGGTAGGGCTGAGTGGGCACACTTCTCAGGCACAGCCATTCTGGCATCACAGGCTAGCCCACTGTACCTTCACTCTGGTGCTGGACCCCTGGGCTCCCTCAGATTTGCATATGTTTCTATAGTCTTTCATTTCCTGGATGGTCTTTAGAGGACATTGTACGCGCAAACCCAAATGTCACAGATTTGCATGTGGCCACAGACTGAAGATAACCTCGTGCAGATTCCTAGAGTTTACCTTCTACACCTCTCTCTTCTTTCTGTTACTTAGGCCTTGAAATTCAACCCGACACAATAGTCTAGACTCTCATTTCTCCCCTTAGCTCAGAGCCACGACCACCTTCTTATGACTTTCCTTTCTGTACCAAACAATCTAACGAATATCTTTGGTAATTATTAGAAAGAAAAAGACATAATGACTATGAGTTTATATTACTTTTACCAGTTCTCCAACTGTGTGTGTGTGGGGGGGGGGAGCATTCTTTTAGGTATTCTGGAGGGCAGGCTCCTTCATCATCACTTCCTTCTTCAGGTAACAAAGGTGAGGTCCAGAGGACAGAGGTTGCAGCCTCAGCCCTGAGCCCCTCAGATTAGCAGAGCAAGTCACCATTCTCTGTTTTGACATCACTTAAATAAAACACTCTTTTGTGAACATTTCAGACAAATGGCCCTCACCACAATTTTAAAAATCATGCAGAATTTAGTACCGACTAGCTCTGTGGCAGGGGACTTTTGAAAGTCCAGGCAGCTGGCATTTGGAGGGAGAGGCAAATCCAAGGACAATAATGAAGACAAATAATTTGGGTTGCCAAGGACAAATCTTATTGTCGAGCCGGAACCCAAAGCAGAGGACAGGACCAGTGCTGGGGTCCCGCATTCTTTTAACGAGGTTGGCTGGCTGGGTACACGGGCTTCAGGGCCAATTTATAATACAGAACTGCAAAGTGAATTCTGATTTGGGGAGTAACAATAAGCAAATGACAGCATTTGGCTACATTCTAATTGAGACTTAGTGAAATCAATGAGAGAGGGAGTTCAGGAGTCCAGGGTGGTCAGATTGCGTCACTCCTTTCTGATTGGAAACCATTTTGTCTGAAATTGCATCAGTGCAAAATCGTTATGCCAAATGCCAAGACTTGCAGCAGGAAGGACAGAAAATATAGGCCAAGGGTCACTTTTCCTGTGAGGTCACTCCACTTTACAAGACAGCCCTTTAGAACCATAGAAAAGCAGCCTGGTGGATTATTAATGTTGGGGTCCAATTAGTTAAGTACCATGAGGCAGTCTTTGACAACAAGATGACGCCAGGAAATAAAATCTGTAAATATGAGCCGTATCATTGGTGATACAAAACAAAACTGAAAAGCTCTATTAAAAGCAAAAGAGGCGGTAGAAAGATAGGGCAATTGATCTTTTGGTCATTAAGCAAGACCTCTATTGACATTTGGAAAAACACCCACCCATTTAAAGGACCATTATCCTTGGACCCCAGCTTGGGAGCACACCTGATAACAAGGTTCTGCTGGTCAATTCCAGAGCTCCCCTGTGCTAAATAAAATACCATTTTAAAAGTCCCCCCCAGCCCCTGCGCAGCATATGATCAATAATCTAACACCATAGCAGCATTCCACAAAGACCTGTGCGCTATGAAAAGAACCTGGTTAGCAGTCCCGCCCTGGAGGAGATTCTCCGAAGCCTCAGCTTAGCAGACGCTCAGCACCTAGTGTTCAGCTGCTCATGGAAGCATCGCTGTCTCTCTGCTCTAAGACCTCCCCTGCCCTGGTCTTACTCCATCTGACCCAGGTTGCCCCATCACGTGACCTGCTTTTTCCAAATGTCAGTAACAACTTTTACACTAACCAAATGAAATATTCCCGTCTTTCTCTGCTTCCCCTGCATTAGATTTTTAGCCCTTCCTATCATCTCACCGTTCTATCCCCCAAGCATCTGGCACCTACATGCCAAGAGAGTCATTATCAAGCCAGCCAATACTAAGCCCTGCTTCATTTCCAGCAAATTACCCTGTTTCCTCCTCAAAGTCGTCAGCTGCAGTGCCACAGCCGATATAGCAAGCGAATGATATTTCTGCCATTGAGTGTAGCTTTGGGCTTCTTTCATTATCCTGAAAGAGTAAAGTTCTATTTCCAGAAAAGTTTGTTGAGATCCCAGGTGCCCCAGGGATAGGATGGACAAAAAAAATGGTTTCTACCTGGAAGGCTATGGAGGCCTCGTTTATTTAGCAGGGAGTGGGAAGGAGTGGCGAAAGACTGTCTAACTACAGTTCAATAAAAATGCTGAAATATAATAATAAAAAAAAAGAGTAGATATTTCTATGGACAAAGCTCAGGCTGAAAAAGACAGCTTTATTGGTAAAAGATTATACAAAATAAAGACATATGCAAATGAATTTGGAAATTAAAAGAAAGGAAAGACACACTCAGGCCAGAAGTCACACTATGATCACAGCATGCTGTTTGCTTTTCCTGATACCTTAGAGGCAAGGACAGTGTAAATGAGACAGGACAGTAATTGGAGACTTGGTTAGAGCAGTGGGCAGTGTGAACAGGGCTTCTGAATTAATGCCTAGTTTTTAATAAATTGGGAATTGCCACACTCTATTTCTGGTACTTCCATAAAGCCTACCTATGATATCCACAGTGTAAGAAAGTAAGTAGATAACACGGAATCATCAGTCAAATCTCAGGTAGTTCAAGTCGGTCTTTGAAGTATTTGTCATAGAACTGTGAGCTTGGGGAATACTAAAACCAAATACTACTCACCATTCTGTAAACTCACCAAAACCCAATGAAAATACTAGATTGACGCCTCTTTTTAAATAAAGGAAAGGAATTAAATTTCTCTGACATTGATGTTAGAAAGAGGAGGAAGTCAAAATTAATAGACACAGTAAGATTTTTGCTCAAGTTACCTCCTCTGATAATGGGCCTCTCTTCAGGGAGGGTTCTTGGGAAAACACTACAAGAAATGATCAGTCATTGGATACAACACTTTCAAAACTATCATTGACCTAGAATTGTGGCACAGTGTTGCAGTCTCAGTACACAGGAGGCTGAGGCAGGAAGTTGGTGAGTTTGAGCCGAATAGCAAGACCTTCTCCGTTTATATATGGTTGGGGGTATACTTCATTGGTAGAGCTTGCCTAGCACACACAAGGCCGTGTTGAGTTGAATATGATAACCTTCCTGGAAATCCTTCCCAATGTTAAGATCCTATTTTATTTTGCATACATTTAGGATTTATTCAAATCACTGAGTAATTTGAAGCACTTTCTGTGCCAGGAACTATAAACAACAACAACAACACAAGAGTAAATAAATGGGATGCAATCTAGTATTAAAGAAACATTGCCTGGTCTGTTACTGCGTTGTTTCTGCTTGTTAACATTTGCAAGTCAAGTGGCAGACATAGCTGCTTGGCAGATGCAGCCTTGAAGAAGATGGTGGGTCACTATAATCACTAAAGAGAAGTTAATTATCCTCATCGTTATTATTTTGTCATTTGCTCTAGTAATACCGCCAAGGTACACAGTGGAACTCGCCTGTGGTTTTGGAGCCACGGTCTTTCTGGTGGTGGTTCTTATTGTGGTCTACCATGTTTACTGGCTGGAGATGGTCCTCTTTTACCGGGCTCATTTTGGAACAGATGAAACAATTCTTGGTAAGTACTGAAAGTATGATGCAAATCTCTTGTATCATCATCTTTAGACTGCATGTTTCCTTAGCAGATAAACCACTGCATTTAATAAGATTATCTTTTATTTTAGCTCTTACTAGTTAAAAAAAAAAATATCTTTCCAGTATGCACTGTTCACCTTTCTTGATGGATTAAATTAATATGATTTAATCTAGACTAGCATTGTCCATATAAAGAATGTGATGTATATCACAGATAAAATTAACATTTTTCCCCCTAATGGTTCAAAGAGCATAAGTGAAAATAAGGGTTTGACTCAATGTTCATACATTGTTATTTCAGCATAAAAATGACACTTAAAAGTTAATGGGATGTTTTGCAGCCCTTAAATGCAGAATGTTACTTTGCAGTCATGGTACATCTCAGTAGAGACAGCTGTGCTCCTCTGGTCAACAGACACATGTGACTCTTGGTTACTGGATAGGACAGTGCAAGTTCACAGCCCTTTGTTTTGCTTTGTTTTGTCCTTTGTGTTTTGACACACTGTCTCATTGTATAGCCCAGGCTGACCTCAATCCTAGTACTGGGATTGCTGGCATGTGCCACCGTATCCAGCTGTGGGTTCGTTCACAGGCTTCAAGGGGAGAGCTATGGACCAGCAGCATCATGATCATCCAAAGGCATTTAGGTGGAGAATCTTAAACATGGTTCCCCCTGGACCAGAATGTACACTTTAACAAAACCCCCAGGTGGCTCAAGTGGACATTATAGCTTAAGATTTATTGTTTGCCTCACTCTCACTATCAAAAATATTTCCAATGTTTATTCCTGGCAGAAATTTCTTGGCAGTATGAACAAGACATTTGAATCTGTACTGTACAAGAAAAGAAGAAACAGCCTACCCTATAAGACTCTAATTCAGCAGACCTTGGGAAGAAACACATAATCTATATTTCTAACCACTCATGAATTTTATTAAGCAAATTTAGGAAAGATCAATATATTGATCTTAACATAATTTAATTCTCATTCTTTTCAGGTATAATTTAGTCAGTTTCAAAAAGTCTTTCTCAATTTAGAATTGTAATGTATTAGTGAGTAGTTTTCTAGAACGCTGAGTAGAAATTTCCTGCTTGGCATTAGCTACCAGCACCTGTGGTGTGCATCCCTGCTCCCCTAATTCATGGAACAGTCTTTGTCTGCTCCCTCAGATGAGAGCAGAAGACACATCAGACGGAATCTCAATCTCCATGGTCATTCTACCTGAATACTGTGAATTACACTGAAATCTGCCACATTGTTCACACAGGCCAAAAAAAAAAAAAAAAAAAAAGGAAAGGAAAGAAAATGTCCAACACCCAGAAGTCAGATTTAAGAGGATAAGAGGAAAAAAAATCAATTTGAGAAGTTTTTCTAATTTACTCTGGCTCCGTGTTCCTTTTGCTAGATGGAAAGGAGTATGATATTTATGTCTCCTATGCAAGAAATGCTGAAGAAGAGGAATTTGTATTACTGACACTCCGTGGCGTTTTGGAGAATGAATTTGGATACAAGCTGTGCATCTTCGACAGAGACAGCCTGCCTGGTGGAAGTAGGTATTTCACATGAGCACCAAGGGTGATTGATCCCTGAAGGGCCAAGTGGAACTTGAGCTGTTGGTGCATGAATGGGTGGTAGCACAGTAATGGTATTCAGATATTGAATGTACAACCCCTTGAAGTAATGGAAACCTTCTCCAGAGCTACAGCTACACTGTAAGGTGGACACCATTCAGCCTAGCTGATGGCTTTAAAATTTTCCATTGTAATCTTCAAGAACTCCAAGTCAGAAAAGAGGCCAGTTCTGAGGAAGTCTATCTCATTGGAAGTTAGATTTTCAGGAAGCATTAGGCTGACATGCATTAATTTTTCTACGTTTTTTCTTTTACGAAGACCAAGTATAGAAAGTGCTTCTTTACAAAGGTTGAGTTTTAGTCCATTTAACTGGAACAGAGTTGCAGGACAGAGAACATAGAGCGTTTCCCTGTTAATACAACATGCCCTTTGCCACTTTCTCATCCTTGCCTCCCTTCTGAGCCAGTGAAATGCTGCCAGTCAAATCTGCCTTTTCATTGTTTGTATTTCCTTTCCTTTCAGTGTGTATGTTTGAGTTTTAGCTTAAAATGTATAAGGCTATTGCATTCTATCAAGTTTTACAAGGAAACATTTCAACTAGTGACTATTTTAAAAACGAATGCTTCCTCTTTTCAAGTCCAAACAGTAACAAAGTCGTGGTTCATTTGGGAATTTTGTGGCAAGCACATCAGCAACACTGCGATTTCCTAGAAGACTCTCGTATCTGAAATGAGTGAACTGCCTCCCATATGGAGCATAGCAAGTTCTCCCCCCCCCACACACACACACTCCATTAACTGTTTGTTTGATATGTTTTTTAAATGGATGAGTAATGATACCTAGAACAGTTTTTTTCCCCTCTCATTTTGAGTTAGTAGATCGGTTTTCTTATCTGCCTAACCATCACCCCAAGGCTGTGCTTGTGTTCTACAGAAGTTCTCTCCTTCAGTGTCATTGAAATGATCA
This sequence comes from Peromyscus attwateri, assembly GCA_902168425.1. NCBI lineage: Eukaryota > Metazoa > Chordata > Mammalia > Rodentia > Cricetidae > Peromyscus > Peromyscus attwateri. The sequence goes on along the minus strand of CABHPP010131366.1, from coordinate 8,567 downwards.
CTTACATGGCTAAAGGCAAAATTCTACTCATATTAATACTTAATTTGCCCAACTCATTCATGCATCTATTTATTCGTTCACAAAGCCGATCAAATCATCTTATCTACTATGTGAACAGTGATTAAAAGATACACAGTATACATCTGGGTAAGACCTTCCATGGTGTGTGTGTGTGGGGGGGGCTGACAGTCCTTTGAAGAATGTATAATTATTCTTGCATATTACAGGCTCTGTTCTCTTTGGATTCCTCTTGCTGCTCTTCCTGAGGCCACTTTGCCGCTGGACCTCTTTCTATGCGTATACATGGTCAGCCTCCAGTGGAAATACTTAAACACATACCCATTCCTGGATTCTTCCCCAGGCTGCACATGTTAGATTTTAATTGGCAAGTCCTTCCCTATTACTTCTGCACCTGTGAAGATTAAGAATGGAAATGACTGCTGAGGGGAGTGTGATACAGGTTTCCACAACACCAGTGCATTGCCTGGAGCTAGCGAGCATCTCTCCTCCAGGTGAAGGATTATGTGGGTCTCCTTGAGCATCTGTGAGGAGATAGATTAGTCCCAAAAATTTAGCAGCAGGAATTAATCAGAGTCCTTGAATAAAATTAGGCTGCATTTCCATTTTCTTCACTTTCTTTTTCAACTTGGAGAAAGCCTTTGCAAGTTAGTGAATGTAAACACACCAGCTAGCAGTTGCTGAAGAAGGGCTTCCCAGTGATTGGAGGCTAAGGAGAAAGATCCATGTTCTGCTTTCATCTCCACAGCAGAGAGAAGTAAGGAGCTGATGTGGGAATACACTGATGGCCAAAATGCATTTGCTTGAGTTACTAATCCAGCAACATAGTGACATCAGTTGGCATCAGGAAAGTCCACATCTGTAGCCGGCTTTCTTGGACTGCCAGTCCCCAAATCATGACATGGAAACTTATTAGTAATTATGAATGCTTGGCCTTAGTTTAGGCTTGTTTCTAGCTAGTTTTTTTTTTTCCTCTTTAACTTACATTAACCCATTTCTATTAATCTGTGTGCCGCTCTGAGGCTCCTTTACCTCATCTACGTACTGTTCATCCTGCTTTCCTGCTTCCTCCATGTTTGGCTGGCTGGCACCAGCTAGCTGGCTCCTGACTAGCTGGCTTCCCTTTTCTCTCTGTCCACTAGCCCTCCCTATCCCTCTTCTGCCTAGCTATTGGTGATTCAGATTTTTCTTAGACCAATCAGGTGCCTTAAGCAGGCAAGGTGAAAAAGCAACACTTTACATAGTTAAACAAATTCAGCATAAACAAAAGTAACATCTTTACATAGTTAAACAAATACAGCATAAACAAATGCAATACATCTTTATGCATTTAAACAATCATTCTATTCTACAACACACATCAGCAGACAGAGCCTCAAATGTGACATAATTTGCTCTTGTCCTTGGTTAGCTGCAAGTGAAACTTGGGGCCTTTGAATCTGTAGTACATGTTTTTTTTAAGACTTTTCATACAATGGATTATTCTTAGGTACCTTTCCAGGGCTAGTTTGGCTGGGCCACACACTGTTTGAAGAAACTGGTGTCAGGACAATGTATCTATCCCATCTTGTTCAAATAGTGCTTTTGAGGACCGGGTGACAGCAGTCTACCATATTTTGGTGTTAGCTTATTTGGACATGTTTTGGGCATGGGGCCTTTTTATATAACGCCATTTTCCCTGAGCAGAGTGACATTCTGCTGACAGTATGTTTGGACCGGAGATGAAGATGCTCAGATTGACGTTCCCAGTCCCTTCCCTTCCTTTGCTCCTTGAGCTCTGCACATCAGGTAGTTCCTGGCCAACACTAATCCCCATGGTGTTTTCTTTCCCAGTTGTCACAGATGAGACCTTGAGCTTCATTCAGAAAAGCAGACGCCTCCTGGTTGTCCTAAGCCCCAACTACGTGCTCCAGGGAACACAAGCACTCCTGGAGCTCAAGGCGGGGCTAGAAAATATGGCCTCCCGGGGCAACATCAACGTCATTTTAGTACAGTACAAAGCCGTGAAGGACATGAAGGTGAAAGAACTGAAGAGGGCTAAGACGGTGCTCACGGTCATTAAATGGAAAGGGGAGAAATCCAAGTATCCCCAGGGCAGGTTCTGGAAGCAGCTGCAGGTGGCCATGCCAGTGAAGAAGAGTCCCAGGTGGTCTAGCAGTGACAAGCAGGGCCTATCCTATTCATCCCTGAAAAATGTATGAAAGGGAAAATGAAGGAGTGAAGAGAACAAATGGGCTCACGGAACGAAGAGCCCCCTTCCTCCCTCCTAGGCTGTGGCTTCATAGATAGATGAAGAACACTGTCTAAGCCCCTCATACGAAAACATCCTAGGGACTGTGTGGCTGGCAGTTCCTGCTTCTCAGGCAATCCTAAGGGTTAGAGTGATGTCTCTACAGTCTGTCACCAGTTCTAAAGCCATGACGATCTTTGCAAGTAAAGATGTGTCCGATGCTTCCTCCATCTCTGTTCCTCCCTCTATTTTAATCTCTTTGTAAAAATTTCACCATTGTGGAGCCACTTTGCCCAGTGACTCGAAACTCCTTTAATGATAGGTTACCTGCTGACAGGAATATTACCTGTTTCTCAGTAGGATTTTCCTTTAACTTTATTTTATTTTCAGTCATCCATTAAACATATGATCAGGGACTAAATCTATTTCCACTGAGGATAATTCACTCCCTTGCTTATCTGTCTATTGAATCCACCACCTCAGCAAGACTAACAGTCAAACCACAGCTGTACCTCATGACTGATTAAGTGTCATACCGCTTTCCGGCTACTAAACCACATTTGCCCTCATCTCAGGTAATGGACATCATATTTATAAACTTGAAAAAGGCATGGCTTTTTTTTTTTATCATAGTAACTTCTCAATGGTGTACAGATAGATAAGTCCATACTTGTCACTACATCTTCCTACCTATTGTATTCATCATACACATTTCACAGGTGGCACCAAGCTTTTAATGGTGCTAATGGAAAGTGAGAAAACATCAAAATGCTCTCAGGGCATTTTTGACAGGGGAAGAGAGCATATAACAAGATGCTTGCAATTTGTCTTTTAATTCCAACCTTACTAATGTGAAAACCAGGAAAGTGATTAATCCTCACTCATTCGCACCTCTTCATTATGAAGTGGAGTAGAGAGGTAGTGATTTTCCTTTTGGCATTACTATTCTAAAAGAATGACCACTTCCGATTATTTATTCACAAGTACATGTAGTACCTTGTTCCAAATGAATCACCCTGAAAGTCACTGTTGATGAAACTAGGTTTTTTCAGTTTTAAGGTGAATTTTACTATTCCTCAGACTTGTAAAAGTAAAAACTAAGCAAACATTTACATTTGGAGTGGCCAGTTTCTACATCATGTCTAACATGTGTGTATACATATGTATATATATATATATATGCATATACACATATTTGATCTCTGTACATGTGAATTTTATGTGTGTATGTATATAGAAGTTCCCACAAATTATATGTATGTGTGTATATCCACTTGCCTATAAATTATCTGTGGGTATGTATTTGGGGCTATACATAATCACACACATACAACTTGAAACAACCATTGGTACAATATTAAAAGCCAGTAGAATTCTTGTCCAGTTTTAAAATTATGTTTGTAGTGTGATGGCTTTGTGTTGGTGTTTTCATTCCTTACTGTTCTATTTGTAAATTTTTGGTTCTCTGTGTATAGTTATCATTGCTCTTGCCTTCCATGGGTTAATATGAATGACTTACTATTCCTACAGATGATCTGGGGTGCAGGAGTATCTCTTGTCCAAGGACCTCCCATTATCATAGCTCACAGCAGACAGTCACCTGATATCAGTTGATTTTTCCACTATATTCCTGCAGACACATTTAGAGTCTAAGTTATATTAATCTCAGTGCTCAGCTGTGTAGACTCTTGAGTGATGAAGAAAAACAGGAATAGGTGTAAATGAGTCTGAGTGTCCTATGAAACATAACTCATAATTTAAGGAAGACTTTATCCAAGTTAATGTTAATAAGCAATTCTAAAATTACCTCTTACTTTTAAGTGGTCATCAGTATGTAAATCCACAATAAATCATTGCTGTGTGTTAGAATCATTGATTACTCTGAATTGAAAAGAGTTCTCTTGTGAATCCCTGACATAAAACTATAATATATAGTCATTCTTGCATCTAAATTTTTTAAAAAGATTAATGCTTTTTGTTATTTCAAATAATTACCATTTCCACTAATAACCCTTTAATCACAGTACCAGATGAAAGCTGGCTCCAGATAAGCTTTGAAAGTTACTTCTGGTATGAGCTCTAGGGAAGCAAGGGTCAAGCTCCTTACCACAGGCCATTCTCTGCACTGTGCAGTTTCTACATTGTTGGATTCTGTATTCATCCCAACTGCTATTACATGCCACTAGAAATGCCTCTGCAGTTTCCTATTTATATTCCTCTTTATTATATTGAGCCTGCTCCCTTGCTATAGTATAAAGCATATCAAATCTAAACAACATAGCTCATCCTAAGTGAACTTAATTTCAAGACTCTTGTCTGTGTTTCAGAAGATGCTCCATACAGAACAGCAGAGGGAGGAGAGGGTAACACACTTGTTCTTCAGAGAACGAGAAAATACATCATGTCTCTTATGAAAAAAAAATCCTCCATAATTTTAGATTTATGATAAAGGGAACTTCTGCACCCAGGTTAATAAAGAACCATAGTATATAGAGTTATAGCATGTCTACTTACACAGCCACATGTGACTTATTTAATTCTCTTTTGTACCTTAGGTGAGTCCCTGGGATCCTAATAAAAAAGTACTATCTTATACTGGGAAACAAAACATCACTCCACTTGTTACTTATTCATTTGTTTCCATAGGTTTTAGTACTTTAAGACTTTCTTTTTAATTTTATTCATAAACATTTGTATTTTCCATTTTCATTTGATTTGTATATTTACATATTTTTACAATAAACCATTTATTTTCACCTTTGAATTTTATTTTGTGCATGTATTTTGTGTCCTTATATACACGTTTGGGCTTGAGAAATAAGTAAAAAGAATGATTATGCTTGCAAAAAGAAATGAAAGAAGTTATAATAGTTAAATATTTATTGAGGAATAAGAAAAATGTCTAAGAAAAATGTGGACTTCGTGTCAAGAACACTTCCTTTGTGTATGAGTAAAAGAATTGCTTAAGTAAAGTGGATAGTCCAGTACATTAGGATGGGGGTGTGTGGGGGGAGGGAAGGCAGAAGCCACACTTAGCATCACTTTAAAACAAAACCACAGTCATTTCTCTGGTTTCAGCTTCAAATACTACTAGCGTACAGACAACTCTTACCAGTCAGAAAAGAATGACCAAAGTCATGAAGATACAGGTTTCTATTCAGTTAATAAACAACTGTCAGGCAGGGTTGAATGACAACAAAATTCTCTACTGTGCACATACAGAATCCCCCATTACAGGAAATATACATTGTATTACATTTTGTATATGGATGTTTTACATTGGATAAATGGTAACCAGTCTTAAGTTGCTTCAACCCATCAACAGTGACCCTTTAAAAGACTCAATAATGGCATTGCATTGGGGTCATCAATCTGGCTATCACTTGCCTAACTAAATTTCTCCATCCAGTTGTGTACATCCCTAACCAGATCTTTTATGCAAGCAAAGTATGGAGCATGGAATGAAAGACATGTTCAGCAACCAGTCCAGTGTTTCTTTTTAAGGATTTTAAAAATTAAATTGTTATGTGTTTATTTTCTATTCGTGAGTGTGTGTGTGTGTGTGTGTGTGTGTGTGTGTGTGTGTCACGGGGTATGCACTAGTCAGTTCTCATATTCTGCCCAGGGATCAAACTCAAATTGACAGGCCCCTTTGCCTGCTGACTCATCTTATTGGCTCTGATTTCTGTGTTTTGGCCAAATTATAAAATTAGTTGATATGTTTATTGAATATGGACTTAGTAAATTCATGATGGTAATAGGGTTTAAATTTTCCACATATTTAGCTTATAATAGCTACAGATAAGAACTATTACTACTAACACAATCTCTTAGTCCATTGCTAGTTTGTGTTATGGCCCTACGTCTTTGCTTTTATCATATGTGGTTTGTAGAAGACTACACTCAGATGCAAAGGTATTAAGGTAAAAAAAAAAACAGAGATCAAGGGATAATAAAGATTTAAATTCAGATGGCTCTTCAATGTTGCTCTTTTTTTAAAGGGAAAGAAAGACAGTGTGAGAGGGGAGATTTCTTCTACAAAAATCCTAGCAAAGGAAAAGTGTCAGAGTCATAGTTTTCTTGTAGATGAATATGACTTCCATGGGTATTACAATGTTTAAAGGCATGCTTTTCCTTAAGGATTGTAGAGTTTTGGATCAGAACCATGACTTAAAAACCAACCTCATGATTCAAAGGAAATGAATCCATTGCTGTATAATCAGACCTCATTCTTCTGAGCCAAACAATAAATCACCTAATTCATTACACTTCCATACAAACTCTAGCATTATAAATGATCACCCTCATCTTCAAATAGCTTTGACAATCTGGGAGGTATTTTAAATAGCGTAAAAGGAAGCTGCTGGTTTCTAAAGTATGAAGTAAAGATCCGAGCACAGGAGAAGCCCCATCTTGGGAGCAGCTCCAGTTCTTTGTCAGTGTCTGTTTCCACCACTCAGATCTGCATCCACACTGTCCTCTTTTAAATGGAAACC